>JAVLUZ010000752.1:49608-291634 GCA_036768485.1 Mermis nigrescens | reverse complement strand
TCAGAGCCCTGCGCGGGCCAAAATTTTTAGACCCGCCCCGCCCCGCCAAGAAGAAATAAAGCCCGCCCCCGCCCCGCCCCGCAGCTCCTTAGACCCGCCCCGCCCCTGCCCCGCCAGTAATGTTACAAAAATTAGGCCCGCCCCGCCCCGCAAAATTTTTTCATATACTATATGAATCCATTTCTGGTCGAAAAGGAGCCAGAATGAAAGAAGATAAAGAACCGGACAATGAGTTATACAAAATCTTTAATGTAAATGAGTGAAATGCAATTTTGTAAATTGAATAAGAGCTAATGTCAAGCTGCAAAAGGCATAATCTTGCACTGCTGATTGCTCAAATTTTGAAAGGGTCTGATGGGGCGAAATCGCCAAAACTAGCACAACAAAATCAGTTTTGGGGGTCTGCTGGATCCCAAGGGACAACCCAGATCCCAATGCTCGCCATTACTCAAATCCTATAGGTGATAGTCTACCTTATGTAAGGACGTAGTGTGTACCTACATATATGTAGGCATAGGTGGGCAGCACCGAAATTCTGTAGGGGACGGGTAAAATAATTTCTGGGAGGGGGTTGAAAAATTTTTAAAGGTTAAAAAATGGTCTTAAAAGTGGTCGTATGGAAAAAAACATTATTTTTCGACGTTTCTCATCAAGCACTATCCAATGGCATCAAAAAAATTGCTGAAAAAGCAAAAAAATTTTCTCTGGGGGGGATATTTTGATTTCTGGAAGGGTATTTCAACTTCTGGGGGTTGCATGCCCCCAAACCCCCCCGCCCATGTGTGTATGTAGGTACCTGCCTACCTATATATACAGGGTTTTTCAACAAAAAAAAAACGAAACCCATATCAGACCTTGTAACTTCGAAACAAATCGCTCAATTTGAATGCAACTAGCTTTAATCAATAGGTAAGAACCTTCATAATGATCTTGCAAAGTTTCGTTTTTGCGCAGCTTTATTTGTTCTTGTAAACACAACGCGCATTTGGGTAAAAGTCGTTTTTTTCATTAAATACAATGTGTCGTAAGAAATGAATATGTGTTTGCGACGTTGTAGCTTTGAGATCGAGTGAACATTTTAGGATACGGTTTGCTTCAATCAAAAGCTTATTTATCTAGCTAGTTGTATCTAAATTCTAGTTTTATTTTGTTTCTTGGTTTAAGAGCTATTCAGCTTTTGCCTAAGGTCACTCCCTCGGCGATTGAGCCAACAATGACAAAATAAGCAGCGAGTTGCTTGCGCTTGTGAATGACCTAAGGAATGACATTTGGCGAAAGCTCAATAACTCTCGAACCAAGTAGCGAAATAGTACGAAAATTTACAGGCTAACAGCTAGACAAACAGGCTTTTGAATAGAGCGGACCGTATTCTAAAATGTTTACTCGATTAAAAGCTACAACGTTGCAACACTTGATTTATTTCTAAACACGCATTGTATTTAATGAAAAAAACGACTTTTATACAATTGTGCGTTGCACAAGAACAGAGCAAGCTACGGATATAAAACTTAACAAGTTTCTTACAAAGGTTTTGTCTATCATTTAAAATAATTTGCATTGAAATTGAGTGAGCCATTGAGAAGTAACAAGGTCAAATATGGGTTTCGTTTTTTTGAAACACAGTATATATGTAAGCTTAGTAAGCTTATGCATGGTAAAGCTGGATTATTTCAATTTGTATTATTTTAACAGCCCCCCATGTGTTCTATTTCATTAAGTATTTATTCAAAGGATGAGAAGCAGAGCATTACTTAGAACTATAGTCTATTTCGCAAAACCTTGTGCATGGAAATCAATTTCGCGCACGTATCCTTTTGCACAACAAAAATTTAAAAAAAAGAAAGGCCCGCCCCGCCCCACCCCGCCAAAATTTTTAGAAAATAAAGCCCGCCCCGCCCCGCCAGCCGTGTGACCTGCCCCGCAAAAAGCCCGCGCGGGCCGCGCGGCCTGTGGGGCGGGGCGGGCCGACCCGCCCCGCGCAGGGCTCTGACCACCATGCATTATCGCGCCAGTCGTCTTGCACGAGTTACGTTCCTATCTGGGTGAAGTCGAAGGAACGCGTCTGTACGATCAGCTGGTTGAAGCTGCCCAAGTGTACTTCGACCGAGTGTACGCAATACATCTGCAGCACGCGGCTACGACTGACTCACCCTCGCGTCCATTAGTGTGGTCTACAATCGCACAGCCTTTGGCTGATGCTGATTGTGAGCCCGCACCTCAATTTATTAGCAAAATGAGCATCTTTAATCGATTGTTTTACCCAGACCAATACTTTGTACGCATACGGTTCTTTATCACAACCGGAATGATGTTGTACGAGGTTCCGCTCGAGTATTTGGTCGTACACCCGCATCTTGACGCACCGAGCGAGGTGATCGATGGCGTTACACATCAGGTTCGTCCGGAATTCTATCCGCACAGAATGTCTCCAGCGCCGGATCATCTCGCACCGATCTTAATATCGACACGTCAAATGGTCGATATTTTCGATACTTTCCGTGAATTTCAATCATTATATGATTCGGAGTATCGACACATGACGATCTTCTCTTCAATAGACGTCATGCGCGCTACAGCGCTTTTGGAATTCTTGGATAGGAAATTCCACTTCTTTGCGTACGCCTACGGCAATGCCGCAATAGGTTGGCGCATGGTCGAGCAGCTGCGTCGCATGTTGCGCGTAGCTTTCCTTGGTGAATCTTATACACCTTCGCCAAGTGAAGCTTTCCCGGAATTCCCGGAGTTGACGGCACGAATCGAAAGTCCACATGTTTTGCATAACATGATTCGGCAAATTCGGTTAGCAACCGATCCGCCGCTCAAAGTTCCGGTTCAATTCGATCGTTTCCGAGGTCAACAAAAATCTGTATTTTTCCTCAAACATCGCATTCAAGGCGAATTAGAGAAAATTCGAAGAGAAAGGCGGCAGGCATCCTCGCAGGACCCGAGCGGATCCGCAGCGAGCCTTGATATGCCAGAAGTCGATCTTTCTTTGGAGGCCCAAATTGAAATGCGTAGAACACGCATGACGATCGAGCAACGCGATCGTGAGAATTTGGCGACGGAAATGCCACGGCGTGCGACGAGATTACGCGCCGCCGGTTCTCTTGCTGAGTCTTCAGAAGTTCGTCATATGTCAGAAGACGAACATAAAGCCAAATTGAATCGTTTTTACGATACTAAATCCGAGCACACTTTGCGTCGGTTAAAGAATTTGGAAAAGCAACGAGTCAGAAGACTTGTTCAAGCTGAAGTTGCAGCTAAATTGAAAGCGCGTTTAGGCCAAAAGGGATCAAGGCGGCAAGAACCGCAGTCATCCCGGCAACGCTATGCGCAAACGCATCACCGTTCACAATCACAAGCACAACAGCAGACACAAGTAAAACCACATGTACAGCAATACACACGACCGCAGACCCAACCGCGGCAACAGCAGCAATTCACGGAATCGCGTGAGCGTTCCGAGGCGTATTCTCAGGCCGATGCTGGTCATCTGTCGCGCTCGCGACAGCAGCAGCCTTATGAATATTGCCGCCCGCCACAGTCGAACCGCGGAAGTCATCGGGGCCGGTCACAATCCCGTCAACGTCAGCAATGGGACCAGTCGTATTGCTCACCGTTGGAACAAAGTCAACCAGCCACCGGGGGCTATCAGCCACAACCTCGACCCGGTCCACTTTTGCCCAAACCGTGGCCTGTTACGCAACAACAACAGCGTCCACGCGAACCTTCACGTGAACGAACTTACGGTTTTACGCCGGAGCAATTATTTACTCCGACGCCACCTATACCGCGTCGTTACGCGGATGATTACGAGGACGACAACGATTTTGAGGACGACGATCGACCAGTCGATCCACATCGACGCTTACGCCAACATCTGTACGGGCGTAGGCAATCGCCATATCAGTATCGTGAGCGTTCGAATACGCGTCGCGAACCCGAATCGGATCAAGAATATTTTCAACGTCAACGACGTCGCGGAAAATCGTATGGCTCGAAGGCCAATTATCGCGATCGTTATTAATTCACAAGTTCGACGCACAGAACTTTTGGAACTCTGCGACGGCGTCGAATTCGACCAGCAGCTTTTCGTCCATTTTTTCGTTTTTCGTCCTGATGTGGATTCCAGGACTTCGTGTATCGTTTATTTCATGTGTATTTTTTCTCTTGTCATTTTTCTCTTGCTGTAAATTTTTTCTTTGACGGTGCTTGTATTTTTCCCAGTTATCTCGCATAATTTGCCATTTTTTCTCGTTTTTATCGTTACCTCTTGTTTTAACTCGTCAGTGTCTTTAATTTTTGCTCAGCATAATTTTGCCTTATCATTCCGTATCTTAATTTGTCTTTTGCTCAATTAGCGGTGTTACTATTATGGTACCTTAACTCTTTAACGGACAAGGGGTTAATTTATACCCAATCTACAAATTTTTTCAATTCAAAATTTTTCTCATTACCCGGGGACTGAAGGAGGCTAATGGGACAGCTGATGGACTGTCCAAGACCGGAGTTCATCATTACTCGGGCAACAATATAGTTATCCCTAGCGCCATTGAGAGTGTTGCTCGAGAAGTTTTCCTGAGTGCGAACGAGGTCAGGCGTTGACCGTTATTTGTTATCGATATTTGTTATTTTTTTGTTCTTTTTATTTTCGTTTTTCACGTTCGCTCAGGATGAGGCGTTGCGGACGCCAGAGTAGAGGCGTTGCGAACGCCAGAGAGCCGAGTTATAGAAGCGTTGTAGACGCTAGTGGCGTTGGTGTACCCCGAAAAATTCTCCACTACGTGTCAAATTTTTTTTCTATACGTGGGGGAGTGTAACTGCGAGAGTTACACGTATAGGCGAACCTGCCTTAGCAGTTCGCGATAGCCATAACATAGCCAATACTAGTAGCTATCGATGATAGTGCACTGTGGGCTATGCCTTCGGTCTTCCCATTATTTCCCCAAATTTTCAATAATAAAAAACATTTAGATACTTGTCCGGTAGCATAGAGTTAAGTGTATGATAATAGTAATTGTTTCATGCATACCGCTTGTGTAATCGATAACATTTGATCTGAGATAAAAGCTTATCAGTATTACGTTAAATTGATCTTTGTTTAATTTACTGTAATGGTCCTTGAGGCCAGTGTACTTAACGTTGTAGTTTAGTCTGGCGTTTTTGCTTTTTCGTTTGCCAGTCGTACGTTGATATAGTCCGTACGTTTCCGTTTTCTTTTTGCTTGTTGTCCGGCTTCAGGCCGTGAATTCTTCGTTGAATTAAAATAGAGAAAACCTACCCAGTGGTTTCTGGTTATACCGAGGGTTAGGTCGGGCATCTACTCGTCGAGGATTTCTTCCCATCTTAGTGGACTGATAGGTAAATTTCGTATGATAGTTTATTTTATTTGGAAATCATAATTTATTTCTCAAGCCAAAAATTGATCAAAATTATTATTTAATCTTTAAGGATGATTGATCAGCATAGAGCTCGTTGTTGTTGTTTTCATAGTTCAGCGTGCTACACATATTAGGAACCAAAACATTTCGAATCAGGCACTGATTGAAAATAAGTTAAATAAACAACTTGAGCTTGAGATAGGTCAACTGACCTCCGCGGCAAATTCCGAGACTAGGTAAGTAGCCTTAGGTCTTAGGGCGTAGCTGCTGAGATCACCCGACATAGAAGCAGCCAGCAATATTAGGGCTGAGGGGATCGAAGCCGTAAGGTCTCTAAGGGTCCAAAGATCGAAAGCCATTCAGAGCCGCGCGATCGGGGCCAGCACTAAGCGCAGACTTAAGTACCTACGTACCTAGGCAAATCTCGAAGGTAATGCTAGGCCGGTCTGCGTCGCTCTTGTAGATGCAGGCCCCTAACATTTACATCATGCAAATACTTATCATTGTTCCAGCAAATCTATCAGTCGCCATATTATTGCTAGAAATGTTTAGAATACGAATATTAATAAAAATACCGATTTTACAGCGAGACTAGAATCCTCCGCATTTGTCAAACATGAACGAACGAAAATCAACGAAATGATTATAAACTAAATTCGAAAGAAGGCTAAAAACTATGAAAAAAATAATAAATCAACACAAGATCAAAAGGTCATCTCTCGTAAGTTCCACCTTTCATTTCAATCTTCTTCGTCTACAGGCTAAAAAAATATCAGGGTCCAATTAAATCATTCAGCTTTCTGAACTTCAATTATTTTCAAAAATATACAGAGTGTTCAACAACTCTTCAAATTTACACGTTCAGAATGAGTAAAATATTCAACACAAAACATTAAAGATTTCTTTAATACTCTTCTAAATTCCTAAAAATTTGATCATAAATCTAACAAAACGAACTTACCTTTCTTTTGCACCTAAGCTCTGTTATTCATAATTTTGGGCATAAATTTTAAAAATGTTCACAGAGCGATAAATACATTCAACCGATCCATAAATACCGTGAGCTGTCAGCTTACTGTCAGTAAAAATTATTGTAATTTATGCCCCAACTTATGTAAAACAGACTATAGCTACAACTACTTTCATCGAATAGAATTTAATAATTCCTAATGCTCGAAAAATTATGTGTATGAATGTTTAGGATGAGAAGTACCTATTTCTAGGTGAAATAAAAAACTTTAATCAAGTAACGAGTATTTGAGACAGATTAAAATTTTCGCTTTCAATGAACTTACAATTTCAGCAGGTATTTGCACCGGTATGGGTTCCATTGGCGGCCGAGCACCCTCGAGTTTAACGGTTTCAACGTATTTTGGTGCCTCCAAATTTTTCCGTATATTTTCCAACTCTTCGTTATTAGTGCGACGGCCCCATTGATCTGGAGGTCTTGCACTTCCATGGAAGATAGGTTTTCCCTTCGACGTTTTAGGCTGGAAAATAGGAATATTTAATTTTTAAAAGTCGTAAAGCAAATGTAATTCGAAAAGAGCACTTTATTTATTGAATCTGAATTTTATTTAGCAAGAAATGGTCAAAACGAATACGTGAACATTTCTAAAGCGAAGTTCAATTTTTGTATTAGTAATTGTTTCTTCAATTTAAAGATTTCGTACTCGAGCGTGCATTTAAAATATAAGCGCGAATTATGAGGTCAGTGTATACATGGCAAAGGTAGAAGTTACCAGGAGGGGTTGAAATTCAGGGATGGTCGCATATTAAATTGAGGTCGTTGCTTTTTGTTCAAGGTCTGCTAATACAAGCATAAATACGGTCCTCATAAATCAATGTATGTACATTCTGTACTTGTAAAGTTTTGAGTACTTTAATATGGTACACTAGCACGTTATATCCGGCAAACTGGGTTTCTTGACTCTTATTAGTGAAGTTTAGCTGTCATGACTTTCTAGTGATGAAAAACACTGATATTTTCACCGTTTTCGGGTAGAATTTTCGGCTTTTTTCTGCAGTAACCTCAAAAATTCTCTTGCAGCACCCCCGTTTTCTCAAAATCGCCCGACGGTACCAGATTTTACAGAACCTCTCTCCCAAACCCCCACCTACGCCCATGTGTGGGTCAGTGCACATATTCTACAAGTTTTTTTAAGTAGGCAAGAATAATGACATAATATTTTCTCGATGAGTATTTATGTTTGATTGAAGGAAGCTATTACAATTTTCAAGCACTGAGGCACAGACCTGGATTCTTTATACAATGTTCATTCTTATCAACAATATGAGTTGAAACTTACGGATTCGAACAATCCTCGTCGGTCGCCGTATGATCTTCTATCAATTTGTCTGCGTCATATTTGCTTGACACTGGGACCTTTGGCTGAAAGGCACTGAATTTTTAAAGCGAAAAAGATAGTGCATATTACGTGTAGTTTAACCATGAGAATCTTATATTAATAATAAAGGCATGGAAGTATCAAGTAGGTACTATAGAAGATACAAATTTTCGAAAAGTTACAATTTCCTTAAATATACCGAATGAACAAATATATATATATATATATATATATATATATATATATATATATATATATATATATATATATATATATATATATATATATATATATATATATATATATATATATATATATATATATATATATATATATATATATATATATATATATATATATATATATATATATATATATATATATATATACATATATATATACATATATATTGTACTTGATGTAACATAATGCAATAGGATATATATATATATATATATATATATATATATATATATATATATATATATATATATATATATATATATATATATATATATATATATATATATATATATATATATATATATATATATATATATATATAGGTAATAAATAATTAACAAATCAATCAGGTCTTTTTGAGAAGTGAATTCTTAAAATTACAGCAAATCACCGACGAGGCAATGGAGGATTCAGGATTTTGGTAAAAAGGAGCAGTATTCTAGAATCACAGCGAATTCGCTTCATAAATTCTTGCAAGAGCCAAAATTATATAAAAATCATAGCATACTCATGCTTTATCTCACCTGTTGATCAATGGAGCGGCCGACCCCCATCGATAAAATCCGTCTTTGCATATGAGAATCCTCCTAAATTTTAATACTTATGTAATTAGGTTTCTATGAATCGTTTCAGGCTTACCAGAACGAATAACTCATGAAAAATTTTTAAAAGCGGAATTGTAAGTTTGTTCAATATGCTGACTTTGCTATAAAAACTGATTAAGTCCAATAACTTATCACTCATAATCATTCAACTATTTAGTTTTGCATGATATTCAAGAAATAGAATCGACTTTATTAAAGTCTGAATGATTTCGGTAGAAAATATTAGCCTACAAAAGTTGCGGAAATCAATCGTAAGGATCACCTTTTTAATAACAATTTGAGCAAATAAGTTTTTACGCCGTTAGATCTTGCAAAGCTTAAATGCCACGAGAAGAAAAATATAAACAATATAATACAATAGCTAGTGAAGTTATGGGACACAAATGCAATTAATCAATTGCTCTCACGTACGCCCCATGTCTCACTTTGTGATGTAGATCTTCATTTATAAAAAATAACAGCTGAGCACATAGTTGCACAGCACGGCCGATCTGGGGGTCAGCCGGTCTCGAAGGATCGAATATTAAACTTTTTCTTTCGATCTAAAATGACGTCAAAAACTGGTATAAAGGCTATAATAGCGTTAAAACTATGTTAATTTACAATTTTGAATTAATTTTGTGACCTTTGAGAAAATTTTTTCTTTTCATCGGTTTTCAGCCTTTATTTTTGCTTAATTTTTTTCAAGAAAATTTCCTGTTTTCCATCCTAGGGAGTCCAGATTCCTCAACCCCCTATGTGCATGTCTGGTCGAGTCTGGTGGTTTGTCTCGCCATAAATTAAAATCATGCAATAAAAAATACATTAAAGCACTCACGGGATGCCCACGAAGTAGCCGCTTCCTCCGGATCGATTCCCTTTTTCAGAGCCTTATTACGCGATATCTGACGCTGTCGCTCGTTCATTTCCTTCAGATCGCAATCTTGACGCACCTGTCTCTGTTCCAAGTCATACTTGAGCGCTTCTAATTTGCATATTCGTTTATGCATTTCTTTGACTTTAGCCTTTAACGCCTTTAATAAAATAAAGCCTTTAGCTCGCTGTTAGTGAAAAAAATTTGCGTAGTTCTTTCTTGAAAACTTACATTTAAAGGGTGGGATGCATGCAACCTAGTTATACTACCAAGGTGCTAATTTTATGCAATTTTCACTGCCAAACGAAGCTAAGAAAATAAGGGGAAACTAATCTAGTACAAAGATATATTCATGTCCAGTCAAAACTGAAATGCATTTTATCAAAAGTATTGTGGAACGAACGTTGGTAATATTCAGCAGGCGAAAATTTAAATTTTTCTCTAATAAAATACATGCGAATGTATACACACTGTGAAACCAACAATGGCATGAAAGTCATTTTTTCGAAGCACAAAAATAGAGTACCTACGACATCAAGTAATCATTAGATCATTTCACTGCTGTCTATTTCTGTTTGTTATTTCTAGTTTTCCATTTTATTTTATTTCAGAGTTTTTACAAAATTTCAAAGCTTATTCGTAAAATCAATCACGATTGAATAAGAATAAATTTTCATATCACAAGTGCGCGACTTGAGTGAGGAAAAACGGTGAAATTATCGAGGGCTGAGTCAGTACGATTTCAGTAGGAACTTGCGCTTCTTTCTTAATTCTAAACCGCAGCAATATCAATAAAAATACCGTGACACGATAAAGATAGATTGCAATGAGCGTAATGCCCAATTTTACTATCAAGCACAGGCACGTTTCTCTGGGGGAATGGGGGGGCCGGACCCCCAAAATTCAGAAAAATCGGAAAAATAGGACGTTTTAAACTTTATTTTGTGCTATTTTTGGCCTTTTTAGGCTTGGCCCCCCTAAATTGGTGTTGGTCCCCCAAACATAGGACGGTCAGCTGTGTGCCTGATCAAGCGTTGCGCCGTTTTTGTTTCTACACCCTATCAAGCGGCTCTTTTTAAGTCGGCACAGTTCTTACTAAAGATTGCCCATTTTTCCCTGTCAATGAATGAATTACAGAGGCTTTGTGGCAAAAATGTCTTTGAAGTGAAATAAAATTTATAATTTTTTCAGAATTGATTTATATTTTGCCAGCGTAGAATTTTTTTGAATTAAAATCAAAAATCAATCGCACAGTCTCATAAAATCGTGAACTCTCTTCTCACGCATTAATACACTGTTACGTACACTGACGTCCAAGCCGCTATATTCCAGAGGTTTTAGCAGTTCAGCCAAGTGTTTTTTTGTTCTTCGTGCTGTTGTTTGGTTTCTCCCATTTCAGCCTTCGCTTTCATGATATTGCCAAATTTATCGAATTTCTCCTGATTAGGATCGCGTTTAGGCAATTCGAAATTAGGGCCCGTTGCCTAAATCAACAAAGGCAAACATCGATAAATCAGTACCTTTCTGCATTCATGTACAGATTAAGTGCATTTTAAACTTTACTTAGTCTTTTTTAACGAGGTTAATTTAAGCATAAATAGGCGAATGGCAATATGACCATTGATGCACAGCAGGGCCCATCTAGGGGCTTAGCCAAACCTGTGGGGTCAGAAATCAAGTTTTTCAAAATGACCTCAAAAGCTGATATAAATAAGCGTTAAAAATATGTTATTCCACAGTTACTGGTAAATTTCAAGCATTTTTGAAGAAAATTTACAATTTTCAATCATTTGAGGCCCTCATTTTGCCTTATTTTCCCCGTATATTTCCCATTTCTCCCTTCTAGGGGGTTTAGATCATAGGTGCACAGCATGGCCGATATGGGAGGGGGTCAGCCCATTTGGGAGGGTAGGGGGCCAGAAATTGAGCCTTTTTGCGCCAAAATGACCTCAAAAACTGGTAAACATATTATTACTACGTTACTGCATATTTTCTGGTCATTTTCAAGCACTTTAGAAAAGAGTTTTCAATCTTATCCATTTTGGCTTTCATGTTGCCTCATTTTTCCCACAAAATTTACCATTCTTCCATTCTGGGGTCTACATCCCCCAGCCCCCACGTGCATGTCTGATTATATGTAAATATTTGAGAGAATGGCTAAAATAACATTGCAGATAATGTTGTAAATTTCGATCAACATGCTCAAAATATTAAAGCAATATCTACGTCGAAAATCCTTCATGCGAATTAAACTATCATCAGTAGATAATACGGTTTGCGAAAGATTCGCCCAAACATTTTGCCTCAGACATTTCGCCCCCAAGATTTTGCTCCAAACATTTCAGCCCCAAGTTCTTTCCGCCCTCATACATTTCGCCCCTCGGATGTTTCGTCCCTAAAGATTTAGCCCCTAGGACGTTTCGCCCCCAGCATTTATTGCTGTGCGATGAACAAGTGTTTGTATAAACATGAACAGTGTCGAAATCCGGGAGGGAAAAATTACCATTTTTATTTTCCTCCGTTTTTTGTTCTGCATAATTCCATTGTTTGTATTTTTCGTTTTCATTTCATTTTTTATTAAGCTTAACAGAAGCCAGACCGTCAAATACATTAGTAATTTAAGAACAATACTGAAAAAATAAAAATACAAAGATAAAACAAGATTGTCAAGTAAAAAACGCAAACAAAATATAAAATTCTAAATTGTATGCTCAGCCTCTCAGGTCAACGTTTTCCGTAGATGCACTGGGGGTAAAAGAGGTCTTCCCCTACTGAAGGGTCAGATAGACAGGTACTGTCCGGCGATTAGAGCTGACGGAACGTGTTCCCATCATTTTGAGCATAAAAGCAGCGGTGCTTCGCTCTGGAGTAATACTTTTATGCGCTTTTTAGTCGAAAAAGCGCCCTAATTTAATTAATGTCTAAAGTTTTTAGTATTAAAAGCGATATAATGTAGTCGAAATGGACTGAAAATATTTAAAAACTAGATGAGCAGCTCGGCGTTGCCGGGGCTGAACTTAGGCCTGATAGCTATATGGAATTGATTTCTTGTATTTTTTATTTTTCAAGACTTTTGATGTTTTTGGGATATTTCTAAAAAAATTGTTGGTATAAACCATATATTATTTTTTGGATTTTTTTAAAATGTCTTTTGTCAACCATTTGTTTGATCAAATCCATATTTTTGACGTTACAGAATGGTTTTGAAAATTGTTTAGCCATAATCATATTTTTGATGTTCTGGGATGTTCTGGAAATTTTTTTTAATGAAACCCATATTTTTGATGTTTTGGGATGTTTTGGAAAATTTTTTTCGTCAAATCATATTTTTGATATTTAGGATGTTTTGGAAAATTTTTCAATCAAACCCATATTTTTGATGTTTTGCGATGTTTTGGAAAATTTTTTTCGTCAAACCATATTTTTGTTGTTTTAGGATGTTTTGGAAAATTTTTTTGGTCAAACCATATTTTTGATGTTTTAAAAATTTTTTGTTTGTTGTAGCAAAGGGTGTCATATATCACGTGATATCTCATATCACTCATATGTTATAGCTGATGGTATCTCCTATCTTATATCACCGCATGTTATGGCACAGACAGGGTATCTATATCACACCTATCTTATAGCATTGCCTATCTTGTAGCACAGGGTATCTTATATCCCATACTATCTTATAACATTGCCTATCTTGCAGCTCGGGGTATCTTATATCACTTTCTATCTTATAGCATTGCCTATCTTGTAGCACGGGGTATCTTTTATAACGTTCTATCTTATAGCATTGCCTATCTCGTAGCACGGGGTATCTTATATCACGTCCTATCTTATAGTATTGCCTATCCTGTAGCACAGGGTATCTTATATCACGTCCTATCTTATAGCATTGCTTATCTTGTTACACATAGTATCTCTCATACCATGTCTATCGTATAAAATTGCCCATGTTATAGCATTATTTGGTTAAACCCGTATTTTGATGTTTCACAGTGTCGACCAATGCTATAACATATAACAATGTACATAGTGTCGCCAGGCATGCTCCTCTTGGCCGGGGTATCCCTATACAAACAGTATAAACTAAGTTTTGAAAAAAATAGCAAAAAATCGGCCATCTCCCGAAATCGTGGAGGCTTATAGCACAGGGGCAAAACCCCGCTCCTCCCTGCCCAGGGCCAATGGGTGCGTTTGTCAAAATTTCAAGATCACTACCACAACCCCATAGGTAGGCCGACCTCGGGCCAAAATTTCAACCCCCCATCTGCTATGGGGCTGGAGCCAACCCCGGATATACAAACACACTTTCACAAATATATATTAGATTGCGGTATTACAACGAAAAAGCATTTATATGCTATTCAGACCATTTTCGTCGCTTAAATAGCAAAAAAATCGTGAGCATCACAATATTGACAGTCCGACTTTTGTTATGCGCAATAAAAATGATAAAAGATAAATATAAACATGAGGAAGATGCAAAAAAAGAAAAAATGGAAAACGACCATTTTCCCCTCTAGAATTTTGGTACTGTCAATGCTTAATGCAAGCTTCCGTTTGTTGCATAAAAGTAGATATTGGGGCAGAAAAATCCGAGAGGCGAAATGTATGGGAGCAAATGTTCCGGGGGCGAAATGTACGTGGGGGCGAAATGTTGGGAGCAAAATATCGGGGGCGAAATGTTGGAGGCGCAATGTCGGAGACGAAACTCTGGATGCCGATAATACAGCATTTTAATCAAAGACATTTCAAGATAAGCTACACCCAATGAGTTAAAAAGATTAATACAAATTCATATTTTGTATCAAACGAGTGATTCAAAAAGGCCAACCTTGATAATTTGAAACTCATGCACAACGAAAAATGTCTAAAAAGCCAAGGAAAATATGCTTTGATGAAAATATGCGTGTTGAAGCCACGACACACACAAACCTTACTTGTAAGCCAGCCATCATCGCCTGTTTCTTCCGTTTATCTTCTTCTTTGCGCTTTTTCTCATTTTCGGCCTTAGCTTTTCGTTGTTCTTCTTCGGCCTTGCGCCTGTCCTCGTCTTCTCTGCGTCTTTCCATCATTATGCGGTCCTCTTCTTCCCTTTCTTGGCGCCTGCGCTCCTTCAAGAATTTTTGACTTTACTTCGAAAAGTCAAATTAAAGTTTAAATACTTTCTAATGCTAGAAAAAACTACAACTTTTGAATGTCGCATAATGAATATTTTAAATTTATGAAATATTGTTGCAAATACCCACTTGCTTTTCCTTCAGTAAACGCAATTCTTCCTCATCTCTTTCTCTCTGTATTCTACGCTGCTCTTCATATTCCTTCAACTTTTCAGCATCGTCTGCTTCGTGCTTCTTTTTTGAGCCTGTTGATACGACTTATTACTTTTTTAATGCAAACTGTATGATATTTTCATAATGAACAGCAATTAATTTTACAAATCCAAGCTTAATTCTGCGCTTGTAGCCAGCATCGTGTATAATAATCGTGTATAATAATTGGCTACGTGTATAATAATTGGCTATAATAACCAAGTCAGTTGCTAGAATATACGATTTATCTTATCGAAAATTCTGAGGGAAAACACCACAACAATGTGCAAGTATGTGATCTCAAAAAAGACTACCATTAGAGCTTTTTCTCTTTAATGCATTCCTTTGCTTCTTCTATAAACTGTTTTGCTTGTTAAGTCTGCGGCCCTAATTTTACCTTTTTCTGATTAAAACTTTTCTTCCCTCATTCTGAAAGTCATGAAAGACCCAAATCATTCATTGTGTAGCGTCAAGTTGCAAGAAAATATGTAGCAAGGATCAATCTGGCCGGAATTACTTGTAAGCAGTAAGCAAGACTAAGACCAATATAGACTTTGTGCGTAATCGTAGCTTGTCATAAGATGCGTAGCATGGCTAAACTGAGGAGGGCAGCCGGTCTGGGGTCAAGAAATGAGCTTTTTTGCAGGGGTCAAAATCGCCACAAAAACTAGTAAGAGCGCTAAAATAGCGTTGAAACTACGTTATTGCACAGTTTCTGATTAATTTAAAGCACTTTTGAACTAAAATTTTCAATTTTCATCCATTTTTTGCCTTCTACTTACCGCATTTTTTCCGAGAAATTTCCCATCTTTATATTCTGAGAATCTAGACCAGACATGCATGTGAAGGAGGGTTGGGGGTCTAGACCCCATAATGGAAAACTGGAAAATTTTATTAGGAAAAGGAGGCAAAATGAAGGCCAAAAAGAGACGATAATTGAAAATTTTCTCCAAAAGTGCTGCAAATTTACCAGAAACTGTGTTATAAAGTAGTTTTAACGGTGTTTTAGCGCTTATACCAGTTTTCGAGGTCATTTTGGCCCAAAAAAGTCGATTTTTCAAGCTCCCCCAGATCGGCCATGCTGTGCATCTATGGTCTAGACCCCCCTCAAATTCGCCCACGTGCACGTCTGCTTACCATCAATGCTTTTTCAGCCTCGCTCATTTCTTTGACTTCAGGTTGCTCGTCATCTTTCCGATGAGATGGTCTTTTCCTATACGTTGAATTAGGTTTTCAAATATCAATTTGTAATTCAGTTGTTACATTTTCAGCCAAAATATAAAATTAAAATAATATAAATTCAGAAGTATAATTTCTCAGCTTCTTACCTTGGCTTCGCGCTGAAAAACAGAATGCGATATTTCATTATTGAATCGTGATGAATAAGACGATAAATTTTTGCATAAATAAATGTGCATGTACGAGGACATATACTCGTACATATTGATATGCGTATGATTATTTGTGCATTTATGATACATAATTTTTGCATCTGTATTTATCAAAAAAATGCTTAAATTTGCTAAAATTTTTAAAATGGACTTCTTCAGTTGCCTTTAGATACATTGTACTGGAAGAATGCGAAGGGTCGTACGAGCTCATAAAAATAAGGATTTTTTAAATTCATATTTCTGTTAGCTAATGCAAAGAAAAATTATCGTGGATTTTTCCAAAATACAGAATTAATGACATGTACTCGTGTATTTGTAAATTAAGTTTTACCATTAAAGCATGCACTTTTAAATCTTGACAGCGTCCAAAAGTGAAATTTGCAAAATCACAAAATTTTCTAAAAACTATGTGCTAAACATCCCGTTTTTATACGAAAAAGAGATTTACAAATTTAAAGCTTATGACAAAAAGACTTATTGTCTAATTTTCATGGGATAAAGTTTTCACTTTGAATGTTTTTATATACTGTCATGTTCAAAATTTCAAAAATCTCCAGTATGTCTTTAATACAGCTTCATATTATATTTCAAATACATTAATTGATATTTATTTAATTAATTCATTGATTCAAAGAATATAGATAATTATATTCATTTTAAGCAATTGTGAATTTCTATGGATTTTCAGCTTTCAACATTTGAGACACAATTTCTGATAAGTTCAACCTTCGACAATGGTGAGTTGTGATAAGTCAAAAATTAATCATACCTCGGAACAACACATATAGCACAGTTTTCTATTCTAAACATCATGGTGCTATTCATCTGACTTGAAAACAAACATTCGCTGTGCTACAGTACGCCGAAAATTGAAATTTTCGTCATTTTCACCATTTTCCATTACTTTTATTAAAATTCAATTTTCTCCACGAATAATTAATATCATTCATGCAAACAGCTTTCAATGGATAGAAGAATAAATTTTCTATTAGCCAAATGCAAAAAATTGTTATACACTTAACTTTACACTTTACATTGCAGTTTAAACTTAATAAGTATTCGTTAAAAATTACAAAAAATTTTTAACTTATTTCCGTTTCCTGTAGGTCCCTTACATATACAGCAAAAACTTTTGCCCTTTTCACAGAGCGTGTGCCTTGGATTGAATACAAAAAAACTCTATGAAAAAAGTACCCTGGACCACCAAAACAAGCGTCCGATTGACCCAATATACTCAAATTTGCATATAAAAACACTGCATTGCATAAGCAGAGCCTTTTCTCAGCGAATACCATCCGTTAAAACAGCTACCAATTGATAGAGAAAAAAATTTGCTATAAGCTGAATGCAAAAATTGTTATACACTTCACTTTACACTTTACACTGCAGTTTAAACTTAATACATATTCTTTAAAAATTACAAAACTTTTAACATTTTTACGGTTCCTGCGGGTCTATTACATGAAAAGCAAAATAGTTTGTCCTTTTTATACAGCTTATCCCTTAGTCTAGACATACAAAAATTCTAGCAAAATAAAAATACCCTGAACTACCAAAACAAGCGTCCGATTGACCCATTACACCCAAATTTGCATATAAAAATAGTGCATTGCATGAGCACAGACCTTTCTCAACGAATAATCAACATCATTCGTTAAAACAGCTACCAATCGATAGAAGAAAAAAATTGCTATTAGCTGAATGCAAAAAATTGTTATGCACTTTACTTTACACTTAACACTGCGGTTTAAGCTTTATAAGTATTCGTTAAAAATTACAAAAACTTTTAACTTATTTTCGGTTCCTGTGGGTCCCTTTTTACACAGCGTGTGCCTTGGACTGAATACAAAAAAAATTATTAAAAAATGTACCCTGGAACATCAAAACAAGCGTCCAATTGACCCAATATACCCAAATTTGCATATAAAAACAGTGCATTGCATAAGCACAGCGTTTTCTCAGCGAATACTTAATATCATTCGTTAAAATAGCTACCAATTAATAGAGAAAAATATTTCAGCTGATTGCAAAAAATTGTTATACTCATCACTTAATACTTTACACTGCAGTTTAAACTTGGTCCATATTCGTTAGAAATTACAAAAGTTTTTAACATTTACGGTTCCTGCAAGTCTCTTACATGAATAGCAAAATAGTTTGCCCTTTTTACACAGCTTATCCCTTAGTCTAAACTAGTGATGTCCCGGTGCCGTTTTTTTTACCGGTGCCGGTGCCGGTGCCCCCTGTACCGGTGCCGGTGCCGGTGCTACATTAGCATATTATATAGTGTACTATGCTTCTTCAAAAAGGGTTAAATTTTTACCTATTTTTCACCGGATATACATATTAAGGGCAAAATTTCATTTGGCTAGTAACGACTTCAATATTTTTAAGTTATGAATACATATTAATTTTCTCACTTAAGCATTAAACAAACAAAAAATTGTAATAAAATTGAAATACGAAGAAAAATAAAAGTTAAATAGTGTATTATAAGTTTAAGTGTAGCACAATCAAGATTGGCTTAAGCAGTAGTTGATTCTTTAGTCAAATCGAAATTTGGTTTTAGTGCATTAGTTAAATATTCAACTAGTAAGAAACAAACATGAAAATAGCCACAAAAACTTTTTGAGGTTAAATTATTTGAGTTTATCATTTCACATTCTCAAAAGCCTCTGAAAACAAACATGGGATATATTAGTAATGCAAAAGACTTGCATAGAAGTTCATTTACGAAGTTTTGACAAGCTTGAATAATTTGCAGGAAAAAGTTTTGCATAAAAAGTATTTTAAAATTCTAGCTGCGTTTTACGGTCTTCTGCTCACGAAATGGAAAATTAAAAATGGATTTGATGAAATTAAGTTGAAAACAACTCTGTAGTACTCATTCTTCTTGCCTACAGATGGTAGAATTAGAAGAACTTTCCACTATAATTCATTTTTAAAGCTCGAAGACTTGCTCTGAAGTTCAGTCAAAATGCTTCACTATGCTAATCAGAAGATTTTATTAACAAAATGCTACCTTTTTTGCGCCTTTATTCATTAAATTGGTGATAAATGAGCTCCAATTATTCTTTTTACACACTAATTTTTCTCTTTTATCTAGCACCGGCGCCGGCGCCGGTACCAGCCTAGCACCGGCCCGGTGCCGGTGCCCAGGACATCACTAGTCTAAACATAAAAAAATTTTAGCAAAATAAAAGTACCCTGAACTACCAAAACAAGCGTCCGATTGACCCAACCCGTCCGAAACAACGTCCTGTGCTTATGCAATGCTCTGTTTTTATATGCAAATTTGGGTATATTGGGTCAATCGGACGCTTGTTGTGGTGGTCCAGGGTACTTTTTTTGTATTCAGTCCGAGGCACGCGCTGTATAAAAAGGGCATAAGTTTTTGCTCTTAACGTTAGGGACCCACAGGAACCGAAAATAAGTTAGAATTTTTTGTAATTTTCAACGAATACTTATTAAGCTTAAACCGCATAATTAAGTGTAAAGTAAAGTGTATAACAATTTTTTGCATTCAGTTAATAGGAAATTTTTTCTGCTATCGATTGGTAGCTGTTTTAACGAATGATGTTGATTATTCGTTGAGAAATGTCTGTGCTCATGCAATGCACTATTTTTATATGCAGATTTGGGTATAATGGGTCAATCGGACGCTTGTTTTGGTAGGTCAGGATACTTTTATTTTGCTAGAATTTTTTTATATTTAGACTAAGGGATAAGCTGTATAAAAAGGACAAACTATTTTGCTTTTCATGTAATAGACCCGCTGGAACCGTAAAAATGTTAAAATTTCTGTAATTTTTAAAGAATATGTATTAAGTTCAAACTGCAGTGTAAAGTGTAAAGTGAAGTGTATAACAATTTTTTGCATTCAGCTTATAGGAAATTTTTTTCTCTATCAATTGGTAGCTGTTTTAAAGGATGGTATTCGTTGAGAAAAAGCTCTGCTTATGCAATGCAGTGTTTTTATATGCAAATTTGGGTATATTGGGTCAATCGGACGCTTGTTTTGGTGGTTTAGGGTACTTTTTTTGATAAATTTTTTTTGTATTCAGTCCAAGGCACACGCCCTGTAAAAAGGGCAAAAGTTTTTGCTGTATATGTAAGGGACCTACAGGAAACGGAAATAAGTTAAAATTTTTTGTAATTTTTAACGAATACTTATTAAGTTTAAACTGCAGTGTAAAGTGTAAAGTGAAGTGTATAACAATTTTTTGCATTTAGCTAATAGAAAATTTATTCTTCTATCCATTGAAAGCTGTTTGCATGAATGATATTAATTATTCGTGGAGAAAATCGTATTTTAATAAAAGTAATGGAAAATGGTGAAAATGACGAAAATTTCAATTTTTGGCGTAGTTGTTCTGAGGTATGATTAATGTTTGACTTATCACAAAGTTGGTCGAACTTCTCAGAAATTGTGTCTTAAGAACTTATAACTGTTTTGGGATACTTAGGTGTTATCCGTACAAAACTCTTGGATCTTCAACAGACAACAACTGACTGTCAGAACACGTGGGCACAAAAATAGTACTTATTAACCTATATAAAGGTCTGAGAAACCCAGAATCCAAAAATCCCAGGATTTAATTTCAATAGACTTTCACGGTCTTTCGCGGGTTTTTAATGTCAACAGGCTCGATGAGAAACTTCAAAAGATGGTTTTTTGCAAATACCGTCAATTTAAAGCAATTTTTATCTTTAAAAATTTTTAGACCACAGGAATGACCAGAAACTAGATGATTCCCATGCAAGCAATCAACTCAAACAGAGATTATAGTATTAAAAATGTCTAGTAGCTATTCTTTTTAGCCGGCATTTTGCTCTGCATGCATGTTTTTTATTAGGATGTGAAAGTTACTTAAAGAAATGAGTACTGGAAATTTAGTTTTATATGCCAAATAAGATATAAAAAACAGCACGCGATTCAGGGACTATTTTAATATTAGGAAAGATTTCGTATTGGTTCTCATTTTTTGTTATTCTACCTGCTTTGTTAGCAGCGGTTAAACAATGAGCATAAATACATATGCATATCAAAAAAGGCAAGAACCCACAATGTGCATATTAAGCCCATGATCAACCCAAAGTACGAAATAGATGCTATGTATATAGATTTAAGCATTGTGCGTAAATATTTTTATTTTCAATCGCTGAGCACGTATATCTAGCTATACAGGATATTACCTAACGAAGACGCATCGTCATTCTACTATGACATTAACTTGGACACGAGATCATTGAACCATTGTTAGCTTTTCTACACAGCTGTTATACTAATAAGCTCATAAATTATACTACAACATGTGGACAGAACAATGCTAATAAGTATGTAACTCACTAATCAACAAAATGCCGTTCCTCTTCTTCTGATTCTTCAACATCGGAACTAAAATCGTTGTTATCACGAATAAAAGAACTCTGTCAAAAAGTTGTTAGTTTAGCGTTTTAGCGACAAAAAATTAATAGCATTCTATGACAAAATTCTATTGTTGCACATTTAAAATGGGCATGCGCAAAATAACGAAGTCAAAGTGCTTCAAAAGTCAAATTAATTAGTCTTATTTACGTATGAAACATCGTAACTTACTGGCTGACTTCATCTGCTTCCGCCGCTTCCTCTTCACCTTCTCTAAAAAATAAAAATAGACTGCCTAGAAGATTATATTTTGCTTGGATACATTCTAAACATTCACTGCTTTCGAATTTAGGTGTACGACCAAATATGATCATGAGGGGGTTTCACCCACAGAGAAAATTTCTTTTTTTACTATATTTTATTCAATTTGTTCGATTTTCTTTGATTTTTTTAGAAAATTTTTAAATACATCTTTGATCTAGAAAGATAGAGCATCGTCAGAAACGTCGAGTAACGATGTTTTTGACGCGTCCTCCAGTTGTGGACTAAAAAGGTAATTTAAAATTTCTCCCCTCACCACGAGATCCCACGCAGTGCATATCTGTGCCGGACACATTCAATTTTTCTACATTTCCGACGATGTTCATTCTTTCTAAAAAGCGAAAACAAAATCTTCGGAAAAATTGAATTAAACTGGACGATATAAATGTACACTTCATTCAATAACTGATTTTTTGATGCGAAACGCCGGAAAATTGAGCGTCAAAAACTGCAAAAATGCTAAAAATAAAGCATCATTTACAGTTTGTTTAGGAAAATTTAGAATTTCGACGCAAAATTAGACCATTCTGCAGGGAGTCGTAGGATCGGATTATTATTGCTTAAAAACAACGCATATTTAAAAATGAAAAGCATGTGCGACCGAAAAATATGATCGACACCACAGGAATTTGACGCCTAGATCTCCGGAAAGAAAAGAAGTAATTTTTCCGGGGAAAATAAGGGAATATTAGGAGAAAAATCTTAACAATATTTTTGGCTGATTTCTCAGACCGGGCTGAGTCCGTCAATTTTTGTATAAAAACGAACAAAATTGACATTTTTTAAGAGCTGATGGCTCAAAGCATTCTTAGATTGCGAACGAAACTAATTTTTGTGCTATTAAACAGTTGAAGCAGTATGCAAAATAATTATTCCTCGCGCAGCTTCATAAGGGACTTGAATATGGAGCGGTTTTTTTGTATTAGGTCCGTTTGAACATGCACAAAGATGGTCCCAAAAAGCCTTTGTACATTTTGTACACACAAATATTTGGGTAATATAATATGGTACAGTAGCGAAAAATTGTCTAAAAACGGCGCGAAGCGCCGAAAAATTTGACATTTTTCCTCTTGAAATTCAATTTCTACCATCATAAAGATATATAGAACATACAATTACTCATTTCGACGCGAAGTGCCGAAAATTTTTGCGAATTTCATACCTTTTTTGCAATAGGAAGTCGCTAGCGTTAATTTTCATCTAAGCCACGATTGATACATTAGAATAGTTGGAAATTTTTCCGCCTCATTCTTGATTCCGACAATTATTTAAAGAATGAGCGTCTTTGTAGAAGAGTCACGCTGATTTTATGATCTTGTTAAGGAGAGCTCTTAATTTCGGACCAATCAGATCCATTTTCTAAATATTCTTGCCCAAAGCAAGCCGAGCATTACGAAAAGCTCACATTTTGCGCCATCGAGGCACAAATTTGGAATATTTAAGTCTTATGGAAATTTCTCCTGCGTCTATCGTTTGCCTACGTTGAGCTGGATGAGTCAGTTTGGTGCTTTTTAGACGAGCGAATTGCCATTCTGGGGAAAACGTGAATGTCTTAAATGCGTTATCGTCAAATGTTTTCTCAACGATTCGCAAATCGAATCTTTTTGCGCTTCGGAAGGGTTTTGAACATGTGCTCCTGGAAACTCGAGTCTTGTCATTTTTGCTTTTCAAAGTAGATCCCGTATAATGTCCGTATCCGGTCGCGTATTCCGAGCTGATAACAACTGGCAGTACAGCAATGGGTGATGTATCGAAGCGTAGAACCGACTCATCTGAGACATTTTACTTTGAAAGGAGAAGTCTTATAGCCAGATCAGCTAAGTTGAGGACATTTTGTGGAAATTTTTCTAATTTCATTCGAATGACTACAATTCAGCATCGAAGTAAAATTGATTTTTTGTGAGCGATTGACCCTCGTTTACAATTTAAAGAATATTTTTCAGTAGGTATAGCTTGCATATCAATAAAAAGGAAATTCTCAAGCATTCATTGAACGGAGAAGCGTAGGCATATTTTTATATTTTTATAAGTGCGTTACATCAGGTTCCTACCCAGTAAATCAGGGTCCGGTTGGTATTAGTGCAATATGTCGCCACATGGTCAGAAAAATGCAAAAAAATTCCAGAAGTAAACAAAATATCTGATTAGGGTAAATTGAGATCGCTGATCACGAAAAAAAGTTTAGAAAGTCCGGGGAATGACCGGTCACTTTCTATGAGTGACCATTGGTCAAATTAGTACAATATGTCACCACATGGTCCGAAAATTGCAGAAGTAAACAAAATATCTGGTTAGGGTAAATCAAGGTTGCTGATCACGAAAAAAAATGTTTAAAAAGTCCGGAGAGTGACCGGTCACTTTCTACGAGTGACCATTGGTCAAATGAGATGGTCACACAGAAAATGCTGACAAGAACAATAATTCCTGGGTAAATCGAGGTTGCCGATCACGAAAAAAATGTTTAAAAAGTCCGGAGAGTGACCGGTCACTTTCTATGAGTGACCATTGGTCAAATGAAATGGTCACACAAAGAATGCTGATTAAAAATAATAATTCATAACATAAAGGGACCATACATAAAGGGACCGGATTCGACCAAGGGTCACTTATATAAAGTGATCGGTTATTCTCCGGAAATTTTAAACATTTTTTATGATCAGCAACCTCAATTTACCCAAGAATTATTGTTTTTATCAGTATTTTTTTGTGTGACCATTTCACTTGACCAATGGTCACTCATAGAAAGTGACCGGTCATTCTCGGACTTTCTAAACATTTTTTTCGTGTTCAGCCACCTCGATTTACCCTAATCATACATTTTCTTAACTGCTGGAAATTTTTTGCAATTTTCTGACCATGTGGTGACATGTTGTACTAATTTGACCAATGGTCACTCATAGAAAGTGACCGGTCATCTCTCCCGGACTTTCTAAACATTTTTTTCGTGATCGGCGACCTCGATTTACCCTAATCACATGTTTTTTTACGTCTGGAAATTTTTTTGCAATTTTCTGACCATGTGGCGACATATTGTACTAATTTGACCAATGGTCACTCATAGAAAGTGACCGGTCACTCCCCGAACTTTCTAAACATTTTTTTCGTGATCAGCGACCTCGATTTACCCTAATCAGATATTTTGTTTACTTCTGGAATTTTTTTTGCATTTTTCTGACCATGTGGCGACATATTGTACTAATACCGGTCCGGTTTATATAAAGTGTGGCTTAAATCAGACTTAAACATGTACATGATTGATATAGAAAGTGTTCGATTTTAATGTCGTATGTTTCAACATCGTCGTTAGGTTTGGGCCTGGCTTAAGTCTGCGCATATTGAAACCGGCTTCAGCCAGGCTTCAATCTGAACAGGTATTTATTTTTAAACATTGAAGTTCGGCTTAAGCTGAAATGCTATATCTTGATGAAAAATGAATATATGAAATTGCGTTAGCTTATCTGGCTAAAATTAACCTAATAAAGCAACGGTATGAAACAGATGATTCGTATTCGGCCTGCTTTGCTTGAAGGAAATATTCTTTGTAACGGTAATGAATTTAGTGCTAGATTGTGCGTAGTAAGAGCAAAGGCATTCTGAAAAATTATCGGTAAATCCAATTTTAAAGTTGAAATCAGCTTCGACTTTTACGAATCGCTGCAGCGGTCCTTTGCCGTAAATTAGTCTGCTATCCCTGGCGGCCGGAAGCTTATTCTTGCCACCCAAATAAGTCTTCGGTGAGTGCGAATTCGCTTGACTTCTCGTGTTTGGAAGAGTCTTCAGTACCGACTTGTTTATATCAATAAGGTTCTTTATTACTCCATGAATAAAATCCAATTTTTCCAATTTGATCAGGCAATTTTTTCTATCCATGTCGAAATTTTTAGGTCTATTTTGTTTTGTTGGGGTCACATTCAGCTTCATTGTTTATAAAAATATTTCGATTCTATGTACGTTGTTGAGAATATGAGTACAATGCAAATAAAAGGCAAAAAACGCACGGAATCTACTTTAATACGATATACAAGGATTTTTTATTCTATGATCGTTGTTGAGAATACGAGTAAAATGCAAATAAAAGTCAAAAACGCAGAATCTAATTTTCGATATGATAACGCTACTAAAGTAAGCTGCTAATCAAAACTAGTCAAGTCTATATAGACAGAAGCCAGGGAAAGCTACCTAAAGACACCAGATAAACATGGTGAATAATAAGTTTTGTTCTATGTATAGGGCATCTTAGCATGGTTAGTAATAAATTTTGTTCCGTGTTTAGGACATCTTACATATCATTTTTGCCTAGAAATAAAAAAGCTACCGAATACGCCTTTCCAGACAACAGACGCTAGTAAAATTTTCTTCTAAAAAACTAGGTAACTTTAAGTTTATATCGTCACACGCAAGCGAGTTATGCAATTGGCGCATAATTTGAATAAATCAAGAAAGAGACGAACTACGTATAGTGGAAAAATGTTGACTCACGAATATTTTTCATCTTCGTCCGACATGTTCAGGAACTTCTAACGTAATTCTTAGAATATTAACGAAGGACGGTAGTAAACGAAGCCTAAATCAATGCATAATTTAATATAGAGATGATAACAAAATTCTGATCACACAAGCAGCTGAAAAAGCGGCATTCGGTTATCGATAGGTTTACATCTCCATCGCCTAGAATATCCCCATAGTAGTACAGATATTTTTCGTGCATTCTTTCTGACTTTTTCATTTTTTAAGGAATTCATACGTCAAAAGTGTTGCAATTCCTACATAATTATTTATAGCTTGAGAGACAGACGTCATTCGGATTATTTTATTCAAAATCGATCACATGCATCATTTATCAGAAAAATTGGAATTCACTTGCAAGAACGAAATTTCAATTTGTAGGACGTGTCATGTATAGCATCAGAATTGCAGACGGTCAAACTCAGGGACGTCTTTAGGCCAACGAGGGTCTTGAAAATGCAGGTTGTGTATATATTTGGGCAGCAACCTAATTCTGGAGGTCTGATGGCGCGAAATCGCCAAAATATCATCAAAAATTTAATTCTGGGATTCTATCGATTTGTGGAGGGGTTTCAGACTCTCAAGGGTCCAGAGCAGACATGCACAGGGGGTTTAGAGCACACCTGGGCGTGGGGGGGGGGTTTGGGGGTATGCACCCCCCAGAAACCAAATACCCCCCCAGAAATCAAAATACCCCCCCAGAATTCAATTTTTGAAAATTTTTTTTCGTTTTTTTCGCAATTTTTTGATGCCAATGAATAGTGCTTGATGAGAAACGTCGAAAAATGGTGTTTTTATCGCCATACCACCATTTTTAAGGCCATTTTTCGACCTTCTAAAAAATCTTGCACCCCCAGAATTTTCTTGCTGCCCACGTATGGTTTAGAGGGTCTCTAGGAGCTCAGAATGGGAAATTTTCTGGAAAAATAAAGCAAAATGAAGGCCAAAAAATAAATGAAAATTCCATTTTAAAGTCTTCAATCAACTAGACACTGGGTCATAACGTAGTTTAGCGCTACTTTAACGTTTTACCAGTTTTTGAGGTCATTTAGTCTAAAAAGCTCAATTTTTGACCCCGAGACCGGCTGCCCCTTCCTACCCCCGATCGGCCATGCTGTGCATCTATGGTTCAGACCAGACATGCAAGTGGGGGTTGGGTGGGGGGTCTGAGAATGGTTAAATCGGAAACATTATGTTGAAAATAAGGCAAATTAAAGGCCAAAAAAGGATGAAAATTGACAATTTTCCTCAAAAGTGCTTTGAAATCGACTAGAAACTGTGGAATAAGGCGGGTTTAACGCTATTTTAGCATTTATACCAGTTTGCCTTTACTTCAGCAAAGCAATACCTATTCGATGAATTGAAGATGCTGCTCAAAAAATTCAAGCAGCATGTAGGAACATTTTTTAATTGGTTTATGAAACATTATAGTCAGTTTCATATAAACTTGCGGTTTCTTTTGATTTTCTTACAGGCCAGTAAAAGCGCACAATTTATGGCACGTATGGACAATTGCAGAGTCTGAAAAGATTCGCCAGCTTATACGAAATAGGTCTTTAAAATATAAAATACTAAGTCCTCTTCGTGTAACTTTGTGGTTTTTGGACCGCAGTTATTGACCGAATGTTATAAACTAATATGGAAAGAGTGATGTTATACATGTAAATGTAGAGCCGCCTTATGTCTACAAAGAATCGACATAGGACGGATACATTACCTTCGAGATTTACCTAGGTACGTAGGTACTTAAGTCTACGCTTAGTGCTGGCCCCGATCGCGCGGCTCTAAGGCTTTCGATCTTTGGACCCTTACAGACCTTACGGCTTCGATCCCCTCAGCCCTAATATTGCTGGCTGCTTCTATGTCGGGTGATCTCAGCAGCTACGCCCTAAGACCTAAGGCTACCTACCTAGTCTCGGTAATTGCCGCGGAGGTCAGTTGACCTATCTCAAGCTCAAGTTGTAATTTAACTTATTTTCAATCAGTGCCTGATTCGAAATGTTTTGGTTCCTAATTTGTGTAGCACGCTGAACTATGAAAACAACAACAACGAGCTCTATGCTGATCAATCATCCTTAAAGATTAGATAATAATTTTGATCAATTTTTGGCTTGAGAAATAAATTATGATTTTCGAATAGAAAAGGCTATCATACGGAATTTACCTATCAGTCCACTAGAAGGTGGAAGTCCTCGACGTAGGGATGATGGCCGACCTAACCCTCGGTATAACCGAAACCACTGGGTTGGTTTTCTATACTTTTATTCGACGAATAACACACGGCCTATAGCCGGGAAACAAAATACGCAAAAGAAAAACGATAATGTACAGTCGAAATAAACCGGCCAACGAAAAACCAAAAAGCCAGAAAAACTAATACGACCTTCAGTACACTGGCCTCAAGGGCCATTACAGTAAATTAAAACAACGATCAATTTAACATAATACTGAAATGACTTTTATCTCAGATCGAAAGTTCTCGATTCACGTAAGCGGTATGCATTAAACAATTACTATTATCATACACTTAGCTCTATGCTACCGGACAAGTATCTAAATGTTTTTTATTATTGAAAATTTGGGAAAATAATGGGAAGACCGAAGGCATAGCCCACAGTGCACTATCATAGATAGCTACTAGTATTGGCTATGTTATGGCTATTGCGAACTGCTAAGGCAGGTTCGCCTAAACGTGTAACTCTCGCAGTTACACTCCCCCACGTATAGAAAAAAAATTAGTAACGTAGTGGAGAATTTTTTCGGGGGTACAAACAACGCCACTAGCGTCGGCGACGCTCTACAACTCGGCTCTCTGGCGTTCGCAACGCCTCTACTCTGGCGTCCGCAACGCCTCATCCTGAGCGAACGTGAAAAACGAAAATAAAAAGAACAAAAAAATAACAAATATCGATAGCCGGTCAACGCATGACCTCGTTCGCACTCAGGAAAAACTCTCGAGCAACACTCACAATGGCGCTAGGGATAACTATATTGTTGCCCGAGTAATGATGAACTCCGGTCTTGGACAGCATTGCATAATATTCGATTATGCTGCCCAAGTAGCCTCCTTCAGTCCCCGGGTAATGAGAAAAATTTTGATTTGAAAAATTTTGTAGATTGGGTGTAAATTAACCCCTTGTCCGTTAAAGAGTTAAGGTACCATAATAGTAACACCGCTAATTAAACACAAGAAAATTTAAGACACGGAATGATAAGGCAACATTATGCTGAGCAAAAAATTAAAGTCACTGACGAATTAAAATACGAGGTAAAACGAGAAAAAATGGCAAATTATGCGAGATTACGGGGAAAAATACGAGCACCGACAAAGAAAAATTTACAGCAAGAGAAAAAATGACAAGAGGAAAAAATACACAAGAAATAGACGATACACGAAGTCCTGGAATCCACATCAGGACGAAAAACGAAAAAAAATTGACGAAAAGCTGCTGGTCGAAAGTCGACGCCGTCGCAGAGTTCCAAAAGTTCAGTACGTCGAACTTGTAAATTAATATTGGTCGCGGTACTTGGCCTTCGAGCCATACGATTTTCCGCGACGTCGTTGTCGTTGAAAATATTCCTGATCCGATTCCGGTTCGCGACGCGTATTCGAACGCTCACGATATTCATATGGTGATTGCCTACGCCCGTACAGATGTTGGCGTAAGCGGCGATGTGGATCGACGGGTCGATCGTCGTCCTCAAAATTGTCGTCGTCCTCGTAGTCGTCTGCGTAACGACGCGGTATGGGTGGCGTCAGAGTAAATAATTGCTCCGGCGTAAAACCGTAAGTTCGCTGTCGAGAAGGTTCGCGTGGATGCTGTTGTTGTTGCGTAACAGGCCACGGTTTCGGCAAAAGTGGACCCGGTCGAGGTTGTGGCTGATAACCCCCGGTGGCTGGTTGACTTTGTTCCAACGGTGATTGATACGACTGGTCCCATTGTTGACGTTGACGGGATTGTGACCGGCCCCGATGAGTTCCGCGGTTTGACTGTGGCGGACGGCGATATTCATAAGGCTGCTGCTGTCGCGAGCGCGACAGATGACCAGCATCGGCCTGAGAATACGCCTCGGAACGCTCACGCGATTCCGTGAATTGCTGCTGTTGCCGCGGTTGGGTCTGCGGTCTTGTGTATTGCTGTACATGCGGTTTTACTTGTGTCTGCGGTTGTGCTTGTGACTGTGAACGGTGGTGCGTTTGCGCATAGCGCTGCCGGGATGACTGCGGGTCTTGTCGCCTCGATCCCCTTTGGCCTAAATGCGCTTTTAACTTAGCTGCAACTTCAGCTTGAACGAGTCTTCTTACTCGTTGTTTTTCCAAATTCTTCAACCGACGCAAAGTGTGCTCGGATTTAGTATCGTAAAAACGATTCAATTTTGCCTTGTGTTTGTCTTCTGGCATGTGACAAACTTCTGAAGTCTCAGCAAGAGAACCGGCGGCGCGTAACTTTGTCGCACGCCGTGGCATTTCCGTAGCCAAATTCTCACGATCACGCTGCTCGATCGTCATGCGTGTTCGACGCATCGCAATTTGTGCTTCCAAGGAAAGATCGACTTCGGGCATATCAAGGCTCGCTGCGGATCCGCTTGGGTCCTGCGAGGATGCCTGTCGCCTTTCTTTACGAATTTTTTCCAATTTGTCTCGTATTCAATGTTTGAGGTAAAATACAGATTTTTGACAACCTCGAAAACGATCAAACTGAGCCGGAACTTCAAGTGCCGGGTCGGTAGCTAACCGAATTTGCCTAATCATGTTGTGTAAAACATGAGGACTTTCGATTCGTGCTGTTAAGTCCGGGAATTCCGGAAAAGCCTCACGTGGAGATGGCGTGTAAGATTCGCCAAGGAACGCTACGCGTAACATGCGACGCAACTGTTCCGTCATACGCCAACCTATTCCGGCATTGCCATAGGCGTATGCGAAATAGTGGAATTTTCTATCCAGAAATTCCAAAAGCGCTGTAGCGCGCATGACGTCTATTGAAGAAAAGACCGTCATGTGTCGATACTCCGACTCATATAAAGACTGAAATTCTCGGAAAGTATCGAAAATATCGACCATCTGGCGTGTCGGTATTAGAATTGGCGCTAGGTGATCCGGCGCTGGTGACATTCTATGCGGATATAAATCCGGGCAAATTTGATGTGTAACGCCGTCAATCACTTTGCTTGGTGCGTCAAGATGTGGGTGTACGACCAAATACTCGAGCGGAACCTCGTACAACATCATTCCGGTTGTGATAAAAAACCGTATGCGCACGAAGTATTGGTCAGGATAAAATAATCGGTTAAAGACGCTCATATCGCTTATGAACCTAGGTGCGGGCTCACAATCGGCATCAGCCAAAGGCTGTGCGAGCGTAGACCACACTAATGGGCGCGAGGGCGAATCAGTCGAATTTGCGTACTGCAAATGGATTGCGTACACTCGATCGAAGTACACTTGAGCAGCTTCGACCAACTGATCGTACAAACGCGATCCTGCGACCTCACCCAAATAGGAACGTAAATCGTGCAAAACGACTGGCGCGATAGTGCACGGTGGTTCGCGCGTCATATTTTCCATCATTGTGAAAAAATGCTGTACGTAGCGCGAGCGATTTTGAATTCTAGCGCTTTCATTCGCGGCCATCTGGTCGCGAATAGCTTGCACGTGCGCAGGTATTGCGACTTCCATATTTGATGGTTGGCTTTGCGTAGCCTGTGATTGCAAATTTGCCACGGTACTAGACACACCCGTCATGGCCATAGGAGCCGTGAAACGAGTATCCGGTGCCGTCGTACCTTGTGACACGGGTTGAGTCGTGACTTGCGTGTATAATGCTACATGAGGTACTTCGTGTGCGGCTAATGTACGTTGCGGTTGTGGCGGAAAACCGATAATATCAGTCATGATGACATCTGGGTCAGCTTGCTGCTCTGCCCCGACCGGCTGAAGAGTCGGCAAAGGTCCGAGTGCACTGATACCCAAGGGTGCTTGTTGAACCGCCGCAAGCGATTGCGAGACAATCGGTTGCGAAACGGTAACAATCCCTTTTCGAGCCATTGCTCCGCGTGTTACGCGCGGTGGCGACACGTTAGCCTGTGTTTCCGCCTCGGTGTCAGATAACGCCATCACTAAACGTTTGGGAGATAAATCATCGTCTTCAGTGGAGATCGATGGTTCTACACCCAGCATAGGCGAATCGTAGGGAATATCGGTTTGCGAAGAAAACACAGAAGCTGGTGTACTCGTACTGGTTGGTTTTGACTTAGGTTCCGTGTCAGGCGCATTTACCGGGCCCGAAACTGTGTCGGCAACGGTTTGCGAAGCCTGCACTTGTAAGTCAGGATTGTCAAACACGTTAGCGTGAGCCAACGCTTCCGTTACTGAGGCAATGGTGGTGGCTGCCGCTATAGCTACTTGTGGTTGAGGAGCCGGGCAATAAAAGTCCTCAGCTAAGATTAACTCTTCGCCATTTGAATCCACTTCAGCTTCAACAGCTGTGCTGGTCGACTGCCCTTGTGGTGGCTTGCTAGTCGACAATGGTATGCGTACTTTGGCTTTCGGGCCACTAGCCTTAATGTACAACTCATCGCCTACGAAAGAAACCGACATGGGCTTTCTATCGTCAGTAATGCGATTATCCTGCGAGCACCCTTCTATCAGTATAAAAACATTGATAGTTATGAGGGCGTCCATCGCTAGATAATGCTGCATGTCCCGAGTTAAGGGTAAGCTCCACGCCTGTCCGAAGTTACCAGGCGCGTTCGGATCAATGTACATGTCAAAAAAGAATTCCGCCAAGCGCTTTAACGAGTGCGATTGCGCTTTAATGCGTAAACGACGAGTAAATCTTCTCGCCAATGGCTGAATGTCAATGAAATTTGCAATAAATGGGTCTTTCCAGTGCAGTTTATTGCGAATTTCTGCATCCGGAATTGCTACAATTTCCTCGAAGGTTGGCCCGTAGACATGGAAATACGCAAGTCGATCTTGCGTTGGATCGTAACAAACCATATAAATGTTAGGTAAACGCGTTTCAAGCAACTGGTGAAGCCCGAATGGAGGTTGCGGAAACTTTGCTAGATCCCAACAGAACACATGGCCAGTCGCGCTCGCAACTTGGACTTAGCGTACAAATGGGCCATGGAGGTCCTGGTAAGTGGGACATAGTTGTTGAAAACGCAGGTCCCAGGTCTTATAATGCCTGCCTTTTCTATCATTCACAAATTCAGAGTCGTAGCCTAAGAATAAAGTGCCATTAGTCATATTCGATGGCTGAATTAACGCCAAAATGGCGCCAAACGACGTCTGGTCGTCGGAGACTATGACGGTGGGAAGAAGCTCTATTCTTTGGTACGCGAGGGGTTACCAAAGGACTTCTACCAAGCCGATTCTCCCACCAGAGTTGTTGGTCATTTATACGCTTTCTGTGATTTGCGATTTTATGTGTTGCTTTATGCTTTACCCATTTTTGTGGTAAGTGACTCGAGACCGCCAACACGACGATTATCGTGTTGCGGCAGCGGGTCGGGTACAACCAAACCCCAGTCTAAAGCCATACTGGTCAACGCCGAACGAAACTCATCTAGGGACGCGGGAACATGCCCTTTGAATTTGCATCGGCGACCAGCTGCTTCCAACAATGCCTCCTTGCTGGGGGTACCTTGTGCAGCCATGGGTCTGCAAAAGGAAAAACATTAGATAATGGTACGGCATGTGCTGTTTTAGAACCATTTAATAAACGTACAGGCGCGCTGTCCTTAGCTTTTTGTTCCCTGCCCGGTAAATCCTCAAAACTTATGACTACTGCCGGGGCAAGGAGGGCGATGTGGTAACTTTACCAACACAAAATCGCAAGGGACATACGCGTGTTTTTCCACAATTAAGTCAGAATAAGGTAGTTTTAGGCTCTGTGCAAAAGTCTATTCCTGTGAACCGTGATGAATAATGAGAGGGTTATAGACATATGCGATTTTTGCAGTTTGCATGTAGCGTAGGTCAGTTGTTCCGGTAGGGACCCTACACGCTTGGGTGATAATTCACCTATTTCAGGTTGAATGACTGAGGTATTATTAAGATAGACTATATCCGAAAGAGAAAAATTTGTTTGGGCCACATGGACTTGTCATATTGTGATTTCTGCTGCTTACGCGCTTGAAATAAATTTTGAGACGCCATTTCATGCAGATCCTGCAAAGTCAGCTTTAAATCAATGACATATTTTTCCGCAACGGAAGGTAAATTCGGATTTATCACGAAGTCGTTTATTAGTAAAGTGTCAAGAGGAAATGCTGGTTCACGACCATAAAGCATTTCAAAAGGAGATATATTAGTTGACTGAAGCAAAGAAAATGCTCCGATGGAACAAAAAAAGATGAATATACTTGGAATTGTGGATTATTATGGATGTAAAAGGAGGGGACTAGGAAAAATCTACCTAAAGTCGGAAAATCTGCTAAAAATCACACTTTCTCTAAGCAACGCAAAAAATCGATGTATATTCTGCGGCCATCTAAAAAAGTGTCTCTTTTTATAACAATGATTCGAAGTTTCAGCACGTAAGTCATGTAGTAGCTAAACGAAATGCTATCAAGGTATACTTTTTTAAACTTGCATGCCACCTGATTGAAATAGCAAACATCGAAGAGGCAATTGTATTTAAAGTTGTTTGGTTTTATGAGCATTATAGCAAGCACAGCAGTTGAGCCGATTGATGTAGATGCACTAGCAATCGTTTCGGGCATGATTAGTGTATACTACATTCAATCTGTTTCAAATCAACTTTACGTGTTTCATACTGTTTATTAACCAACACAACTGTCATTACAATACTGTCTTCGATGTTTGCTATTTCATTCAATTGCCAGCAATTGGAAGACTGTTAGTTTACTTAATATCATTTCCCATAGCTACTGCACTGGCTAACGTGCTGCTGTTTCGAATCATTGTTATGGTTGAATATTTATTTTAATCTGTTGGCCGCAGAATATACATCGATTTTTTGCGTTGCTTAGAGAAAGTGTGATTTTTAGCAGATTTTCCGACTTTAGGTAGATTTTTCCTAGTCCCCTCCTTTTACATCCATAATAATCCACAATTCCAAGTATATTCATCTTTTTGTTCCATCGGAGCATTTTTCTTGCTAGTACACTACTTTTTAATTAGCGTGATTTCAGTACATCAGTCAGTAAACACAATCAGTAACATGCCACAATAATGACAACAGTCCAAGAACGCGGAAAACAATATTGCTCTTAACATCAGCATTATCCTTTTTAAACAAGACAACGACCGTCCACCAATTCCAAACTAAACGCGACTAATCTGATCACTATGAAAAAGTTTTGAAAAATGAGCTTGCTAAGCGAGAGTTGTATACCAAGAGAAACTTAAAGTTAAAACCTACTATTAAATTATTAAGAGACTTATAAAAGATTTTAAACTTTAAGAAAATGGAAAAGGCGGGATGTTGGTAAATTAGGAGGCAAAGTTTTTCGGCAAAAATTCAAAAACTTCACGCAAATATCAAATGTAAGGAACACTAACGCTTCGATTTGGTAGTAAAATAAATTTGTAGTATAGACTACATATTAACAACAAATGAATAGTGCAAACTTTACACAACTACTAGGTGTAGAGAATACTAACAGTTTACGGCTTATTAATGTACATGATTACAATAAAGCTGCATATCTTTGTCGACTTCTGTGCACAGTAGTGTGATTGCTGGTTCATTTTAAACCACTTTTGCAGGCAATTTACATCAATTAAACGATAGCTCTCCATGTGCAAGATTTTGTGAAACATATTATAAACACGGCTAAGAAGGATTTAACTTTAATGCAACCCATTTAAGACAAAATTACATCTCTTCAATGATCTAAGGACACTTGAACATAATTTTTAAATCACTTTAGATTACTTTTGAGGGTAAACAAACTCACTTAATTGATGTCTCACATATGAATCCTTGAAAATTTCTTGACTTCAGTTACAAAGTCTCTGCAAGTCTATCGAATTAAGGTTAACACGTAATGTAAACTTTACACAAACACATAGCGTAAAGAATATTTTAGTCGGATTCGTAATTTTGATATTGCTCCCATATTACTTTCAACATTTATTTAAAAATGAGTCCATAATGTTTTAAAGACAATAAACATTAGGTTTAAACCACTTTGCAATACTGCTGAGTGTAAGCAAGCGCGCCCAACTGACGTATATATTTCATTCCCTGTAAATTTTTATATCTCAGGAAAAAATTTCGGATTTTGCAATGCTCTAGAACAAAGGCTAACATGCAGTGTAAAAAATTACTCGGATATTATGATCAACATTCATGAAAAAATTATGTCTCTACAATGGTCTGAGGACATATAAACAGTGAGTGTAAACTACTTTACATCACTGTTGGATGTAAACAAACGCACCTACGTGACGTCTCACATATGATCCTTTGAAAACTTCTAGACTCCAGGAAAAAATTAGGTTTCTGGAATGCTCAAAAACGAAGATAAATACATATGTAGTGTAAACTTCATGTAAACACCTAGTGTAAAGAAGATTTTAGTCAGATTCGTAATTTTGATATTGTTCCGATATTACGATTAATATTTATGAAAAAATTAAGTCTACATAATGTTCTATGGGCAAACTAACAATTGGTGTAAACTACTTTACAACACCGTAGAGTGTAAACATATGTGCCAGACTGGCATATCAAATTTGGTTCCTGGTCCATTTCTAGACTTGATAAACGTGTCCCTGACTCGTATCCGGAGAAGCAGGCAGAAAAAACAAGACAGAAACGCATTTTAGACTCCAAATTTTTGACTTTACACTCGCTAAATATTAATGTATAGACAATTTGCTTTGACATGCATCCGATATAAAGCACTTTATTTTTATTCTATTAGACTTATCCCGACTTCTGGACGGAGAAAGTGGCGAACAAAAAACGCAACAAAAACGTATTTTCCATCATTTAGAACACTGTAAACTTTAAAATTCCGTACCGAACTCCCCATTGAGTTTAAAGAAATTCGGTTTGGTACAATTTGTAGCTTTTAAATCGTAGTACATTCCTGTGTGCCAAAATTCTGTTGCAAAAATTATTTGGCATGATTTATCAATCAAACTTCGGAAAAAACGTGTTTTTTAGCCCATTTTTCACCTCTGATTTCGAACTTTACACCCCCATAAATAACTCAATATTGCGTTTTTTTAAATGCGGTTTGCTGCGATGTTTAGCCCCTGTAAGGCACTTTATTAATGCTGTCTTCGATTTGCACTGACTCATAAGCGGAAAAATTTGGCAGAGAAATCTTAGTTAAAATCCGTTTTTTTACACCATCCACTAGAGTGTAAACTTTAAACCCCAGGATCTAACTCACCATAGAGCATAGAAGACTTTCCTTATATGCAGAATGTAGCCCTTGATCCGCTCTACATTTCTGTCAGAAAACATTTTAAAAACCTCATAACCGGAGTTAGTATCGGACATAGGAAGGTTGAAAACTCGACCAAAAAGTGCTTTTTCACCCCCAGATTTTCGCACTCTTTACACTGCCGTTCAATAAATAATGCGAATTTCAAAAAACAAAAAAAGTGTCATCTGTAGAATTCATCCCTCTATTATCCTATTCTGTTCAATCCTTCGAGTCATCAATACTCAGTTGTCCACATGCCGCAGTAAAAAGGTCCCAAAATTTGTCCTATGTTATAACGTTACACAAAAACTTTACACCTTCTTTACACAGTCAATTTTGAGTTTCAAGAAAAACAAAAAAACACGGGCAGCGAATTTTTTTATTATCTTTCTTTTAAAAAAAACCGCACCTTCCAGAAGTGTCCCGTTATAGCTGTAGGGGGGGTGCCCAGGTGTTGGGGGTACCCAAGTATATTATAGGTACAGCGCTAACGCGCTACCTATGATGGTGCGGCATGTGCTGTTTTAGAACCATTTAATAAACGTACAGGCGCGCAGTCCTTAGCTTTTTGTTCCCTGCCCGGTAAATCCTCAAAACTTATGACAACTACCGGGGCAAGAGGGCGATGTGGTAACTTTACCAACACAAAATCGCCAGGGACATCTAGCGTGCTTTTCCACAATTAAGTCAGAATAAGGTAATTTAGGTTCAGGCAAAAGTCTATTCCTGTGAACGTGATGAATAATGAGAGGGTTATGGACATATGCGATTTTTGCAGTTTCAGGCGTAGGTAAGTCAATAATCCGGTAGGGACCAACACGCTTGGGTGACAGTTTACCGATTTCAGGTTGAATGACTGAAGTATTATTGAGGTAGACTATATCCGAGAGATTAAAATTTGTGTGCGTTACGGCTTTGTCATATTGCGATTTTTGCTGCTTACGCGCTTGAGATAAATTTTGAGACACGATTTCATGCAGATCCTGCAAAGTCAGCTTTAAATCAATGACGTATTTTTCTGCAACAGATGGTAAATTCGGATTCATCACGAAGTCATTTATGAGTAAAGTGTCAAGAGGAAATGCTGGTTCACGACCATAAAGCATTTCAAAAGGAGATATATTAGTTGATGATTGTGGAGTCGCGCGGTATGCAAATAATGCGAAGGGTAAAAATTGTTCCCAATCATACTGTGAACGCGCACTCAGCTTAGACAAACCATCAATCAATGTACGATTATAACGTTCCACCAACCCATCACACTGGGGGTGATATGGGGTTGTAAATATTTTTTGAACGTTTAATAGTTTACAAACTTCCAAAATTAGGGTAGATGTAAAATTTGACCCCTGATCTGTCAAAAATTTCTTGGGGACTCCATAACGTGGTATAATTTCTCTTAGTAATAGATTTGCAATAGCTGTTGCTTTTATATCAGAAACAGCAAAAGCTTCCACGTATTTTGTAAAATAATCCATAAAAACTACAATTTGGTCATTTCCGGAGGGAGATCGCGGCATATGCAAACAATCGCACACAATGAGTTCAAAGGGCGCGGATACTACGATTGGTTGCAACGGAACGGATGTGGAATTTAATGCGACCTTACGTTGTAAGCACACATCACAATTCCTACACCACGCGATCACATCATTTTCCATACGCGGCCACCAATAACGCATTTGTATGGCGGGCAAGATTTTGCGCGATGAAAAATGAGCTCCGAAAATAGAGTCATGAAATTCCGTTAATATGAAGCGACACAAAGATTTGGGTATGACTATTTGATGAACGACAGTTGGTGAACGCTTAGGTTGAAAACGACAAAAAAGTACATCGTTTACGAGAAAAAATTCGTCACGATATTTTTTCATTGTTAAGTCATTCAATGCGATGCGAATTTTATGCAATTCGTCATCTGCACGTTGCTCAGCGAGTAAACGCGCAGGTGTTAGCATTTCAGCTTTTTCTGCATCGGTAAGTAACAAGCGTTCGCAAAATGTAGGTGGTTTAGAATTAATAGGATCGGTTTGCGCACTAGGATTATTATTTTGTGCGTTTGGATGATTAATTGGCGCAGTAGGGGTATTATCGCACGATCGTTCAGGTGGAACCAATTTGTCATCTGACTCAGAATCTTCGGATTCTAAATTTGCGATGTTAACAATATTTTTGCGCTCTACTTTATATTTGCATTCTGCATTATCATATTTAGGATGACGTGAAAGAAGATCAGCTGCGCAGTTATATGCACCAGGAACGTAAACGATATCATATTCGTATTCCTGTAATTTGAGACCCCAACGGACGTAATCGACTCGATGGGTCTTTAACATTTACTAGCCAGGTTAACGCTTGATGATCAGTTTCAACAATGAATTTTTTAGCGTAAAGATAATGTCGATAATGCTTGATGGCCCACACTACTGCTAGCGCTTCTTTTTCTGAAGTAGCATAATTACATTCAGCAGAATTTAGCATGCGACTAGCGTAGCTAAGAATAAAACGACTTTTGGATGGTAAATGCTTTTGTGTCAAAATAGCACCTAACGCATAGTTACTTGCGTCAGTTGTTAAAATAAATTGGTGCTCATTATCGAATTTTGGTAATTGCAAAATAGGTGGGGATGTAAATGCTTTCTTCAGAAGCTCAAAAGCGGTTTGGTGTTCAGCCTTCCAGCAAAATTCGACATCTTTACGTAGAAGATGGAATAGCGGTTTAGCGATTTTAGCGAGATCTTTAACGAATTTCTTAAACCATTGGACTAAGCCAAGAAATTTCTGCACTGATTTAACGGTTTTGGTACGGGAAACGAGATTAAATCTGCGACTTTAGACATATCGGGAGCGATGCCCATTGCACTGATGCTGTGGCCAAGAAATTTTACCTCTGCATGCGCGAGATGGCATTTATCAGGCTTGACACGTAAGTTTGCCTTTTTAAGAGCAATGAAGACATTTTCAAGATCTTTTAAATGTTCTTTGAAAGTACGTGAAAAAATAATTATGTCATCAATGTAAACAAGACACGATTTCTAATTTAGACCTGCGAGCACAAGCTCCATTAGTCTTTGAAAATCTGCGGGCGCATTCTTTAAACCAAAAGGTAAAACTTCAAATTTGTAATGACCAACAGGACATATAAATGCTGTTTTTTCGCGAGATTTATTATCGAGTGGAATTTGCCAGTATCCAGATTTTAAATCTAGTGTGCTAAAATATGCAGTACTGCCTAAGGTATCAAAATAATCGTCTAATTGTGGAAGAGGGTAAACTTGCGTTTTAGTGACGTCATTTAACCGTCGATAATCGACGACTGGCCTAAGGGAACCGTCCTTTTTCCCAATGAGAAATGATGGACTTGCCCATGGGCTAGTTGAAGGTCGAATAATTTTATCCGCAAGCATTTCATTTATAATTTTCTGCATAGATTCTCTTCTAGAATGCTCAACACGGTAAGTTTTTCCAACAACGGGTGGATTATCCCCTGTGTCAATATGATGTTTCATCAAGGGGGTACGACCACACCTGGGCGTGGGGGGGGGGGTTTGGGGGGGGTATGCACCCCCAGAAACCAAATACCCCCCCCCAGAAATCAAAATACCCCCCAGAATTCAAGTTTTGAAAATTTTTTCGTTTTTTCCGCAATTTTTTGATGCCAATGGATAGTGCTTGATGAGAAACGTCGAAAAATGGTGTTTTTATCGCCATACCACCATTTTTAAGGCCATTTTTCGACCTTCAAAAAAATCTTGCACCCCCAGAATTTTCTTGCTACCCACATATGGGTACAACCGAGAGGTTCATTTTTTAATGGAAAAATTGAGTCGTATTTTAAGCAAAGTTCACGAATTTGTTGCTGCTGTCTAGAATCAACGGCGGAGCCATTTAAAGCTTTATTTATTGATGCAAAAAGTTCTGGTGTCCTATCATCAAAGGATGAAACATGTGACACGACTTCGGCATCAGTGGTTAAAGAACCTATTATTTCACCAGATCAATGCGAATTGGTGCTTTAGAGATGTTACAGACGCGAACAGGTATTAGAGGTTGTGAAGCATCGACTATAGACGGAGCAACAAAAAGTGAAGTTTTTTCCATAAAATCGGGATTTGGTTCGAATAATGCGAAATCAAAATTGCAAGAACCGTGACTTATGTAGCCAGGTGTAATTAATTCATGCCTAGGTTGTATAATAACAGACTCAGGTAACGAAACCTACACACACACAACACCAGAGGTGGTTGCGTTGGGTTTCAGCGCTGAAATTGCAATTTTTTGTGAGATGAAAGTAAATTAATCTTTATGCCGTTTATAAAAGCACAACGCTCAATAGGATTAACCCACATGAGTGCAGATTTGCAAAAATCATATCCTAAAAGCATGTCTTCCGGCAAGTGATCAATTATAGCTACTGAGGTAGAAATAGATTGTTCCGCGATTGTTAAAGTCATATTTACTTTATAGCGAACAACTGCGGTAATTTCGCCTACACCATGTACGACTTGTGAAACTTGCTTAGGTGGTAAATTAAAACCAAGACGTAAGAATGCTGATGTGGTCATCATGGTGACCTGTGAACCCGTATCTATCAGAGCAGGCACGTCAACGCCATGAACTTTAACGAGAATAGTGGGTAAATTTGTCCCAGCATGACTTACGATAGGAATATTAGGATCGAAAATCTTAGATGGAGGTAGATTAATTTTTTCGTAAGTTGCAAGACGATGTTGTAGACATTTGTACTCTTCAAGAAATTCTTGCGATGCGAAGAAATTAGGACGCGCGCTAGATTCTTGCTCTTTTGCAGTAACCGTGTTCACATCACGAGGAGATGTAAGGGTTGGCTGCGGTGGGGGTATATTCAAGGCGGGTTGGTTGTCTGCAGTGTATGTGACATACGGGCGATTGAAATTATTATCGCTGCGATAACTAGATTTATAGTGTGTGCCACGCTGTTCATTAGGAAATTGCACAAAAGGTGTATTTTGGCGCGATTGGTTATTATAACGATTATCGTAACGCAAATTTTGATAATTAGCACGCGAATTTTGGTAATGATCATTACGATTTTGCCGAAAATTCGATCGTGATTGCTTTGATTCAAAACGATTATCATTATTCGCATAGTTAGATGAACGATGTTGACTAGAGTTACGATGTCGTGATTGAGATTGATGCCTATTCTGCGAATTCGAACGCGATGGCAAACGATTTCGTCGCGAAAAGAACGCGATTGGCTGCGATTGCGCGCCATAGAATTAGTATTCCAATCAGCTTGATTATTAAAATTAGCATTATTAGACGTTTCTTGCCTTTGACGCGTGAAACATTCCTCATAAATGTGACCTATGCACTTGCAAAAGGTACAATATTTACGAGAAGAATTTTCTGGTTTCTCAGCACGCGATGAGCGATGAAACGTTCGATGACGTGAACGATTTGTATCATTTTGATTCGATGCGCGAGGAGTATCTTTAGGTACTACGCTGCCTACTGGAGCAGCTGTTACCGATACGTAAGGCGTTACTGCCTTTTTATCCTCAAATTCTTTATTAGCAAATTCAGCGCTAAGCGCATTGTCCAAAAATTCAGCTAATGATGCTCTAGGTTTTTTATGATATGCCTCTTTCGAAATATGTGGTAATAAAGCTTGTTTTAGTTGATGTCGCATTAAATTATTAAAATGTGGCGAGTCAACTTCAAGATAGGGATCCGATTTAATTAACTCTTTGCAAAGCGAGAGATAATAAGCTTTAACCGATTCGTTGGGCTGCTGTTTGTGTGACAAAAAAAACGATTAAAGAGCGCACCGGTGTCCATAGGACAAAATTCAGTTATTAGCGCATGCTTCATTTTCGAATAAGATTGTTGTATATCAGCAGGTAATGAATGGTATAGGCGCAAAACATAAGGGTCAAGAAATCCAGTAGCGAATTTTAAACGATCAGCCTTGTCAATATCATAGGTATTGGCAAGCGATTCAAATTCTGCAAAATATGCCTTTATGTCTGATTTATCGCCATCAAAAAATTTTTTATTTGCAATTGCAAATTGCATCTGCTGCAAAAATGGTCCGCGATTCAAGGAATCAGCGAGACATGAATCACCACGCGAGCTTTCAGATGAAGAACCTGAACTATGTCTATGACGTCGTCTGCGCGATCGAGATTTGCGACGCGAGCGGCGACTGCGCGGGCGATCATAACTATTAGATGAGCTGTCGTCAGAAAATTTGACATGTTTTTTCCTACTAGACGATTCAGATTGAGGAGCAGCTTCATTTTGCAAATTTGCAGATTCATTATTAATACCAGATAAATTTATCTCAACCGGTTGCATTTCAATATTAGAAGAATGCAAGATAGGATTATTAGGTGGTATTTCCACATTTATAGGATTAGGTACATAATTATTGGGTAAGATTTCTCCTTGAGGTGGAAAATACTGCAGCAGTGGTGGATTTAGTTGCTGCTGCGAGTTCGCAATAGAAGGATTAGGTACGAAGGAAGGCGCATTACGATTTAATGGCAGCGAAGGCCGAGATCGCGACGTCTGCAAAATTGATACCGACGGCTGCAAAATCGTAGGTATATTCTCCGAAAAACCCGAGTTTTGCACTGATTGCAAACCCGTGTTTACAGGATTCTGTGACAAATTACATATTTCCGGCGCGCGGTTTGTACAACTTTGAGAAATATTGTCTGGAACAGTTTCCGAAGGTGAGCGTGAATTCGATGCTCTGTTGCTAGTATACAACAGTGAAGATGCCCTATGCGAACTTGCGCACGATTCGCACTTTGCGCATTGAATTCAGAAAAATTTGCGCTATCAATTGAGTGGTTAACGCGCTCAGATACATTAGTTTCTATGCGATTCAGAACTGGTTGGGGTTTAAGCATAGTGCTTAGCTCCAAACACAGTTTACGCATTTCATCCGCATTTTCCTTTTTATCTTGATCAACGCGCGTAGAAAGATCCGAAAATTGCAAATGAATAGCTTGTAGCGCTTTCAAAATAAGATCATTAGTCACATTAGCATTAGCATGCTCTCTGTCGGCATTCATGCAGCGACTATGATTACTTTCTACGTCAGAATCGTGATTTTTGCGTTCCGAACTGGTTTCAGGGTTATTTGCCGTGTTAATGGTAGTCGTATTATCGATCATTGTGTGACTTGATGAATTGTCAATATTAGGATCCGACCTAGTTAGCGAAGATTGATTAATGCGAGATCACATGGTACTCAATGATAATTTGTCTTCGGACTGTGTATTACTCGCGGCATGTAGTGACGTGAGTAATTTATCATTATTCGCCTTAGTCGTTACGTCTCTCGTAATTGTGTCATTATTCGCAGAATTACACGCGCTATTAAAGTCAACAGGCGCGGTAGGTAATTGGCGAGCTGAAGTAGGTGGCGTAGAAGGTTTTTTCAATTTAGCGGGCGGTGTCCGCAAAACCTTTTTCCTGCCATTTTTAGGTGTCAAAAATGTCGAAAAATGTGCCTTGGGGTAAAATAAATTTCAGTACGTCGAAATTTTTCCCAAAATAAGTGTTTCGAATTAGACCTTTGTCGATCCGAAAAACAGGTTTTTCCACGTAAATAGTACTTCCTCACGTGAAGTAAGATATACCTGACGTGAAATGATCGAAAGCAGATAGAACTAAGCCTAAAGCGCAAGATTGTGTACGTGGTTAGAAAAACAGTTAGGTAAGAACCTAAGTGACGGAATTTCGTCGTCAGTTGAGAAAAATGATAAATATTTGCCTGAGGGCTGACGGTTATAGAAAAATGAATATACGAGTGTGAGAGCTGCCTTTGTCGGCAGAGATCCGACGGAAATAGAAAAATAACAATGGCTTTACCACAATACACAAAATCTTTACCACAGACGCTTACTTAAATTGCGCACTGCCACGATCGCGGTCGATACAACAACAAAGGTGAGTGAAACGTTACACATCTTTAGATGGCCAAAATGATGATTTTTGGATCGAAAAATAATTTTACGATGAATGATCAGCTCGGCTGTAGCTAGCAGCCTAAAGGAGGGAACGTCCAATGTAAATGTAGAGCCGCCTTATGTCTACAAAGAATCGACATAGGACGGATACATTACCTTCGAGATTTACCTAGGTACGTAGGTACTTAAGTCTACGCTTAGTGCTGGCCCCGATCGCGCGGCTCTAAGGCTTTCGATCTTTGGACCCTTACAGACCTTACGGCTTCGATCCCCTCAGCCCTAATATTGCTGGCTGCTTCTATGTCGGGTGATCTCAGCAGCTACGCCCTAAGACCTAAGGCTACCTACCTAGTCTCGGTAATTGCCGCGGAGGTCAGTTGACCTATCTCAAGCTCAAGTTGTAATTTAACTTATTTTCAATCAGTGCCTGATTCGAAATGTTTTGGTTCCTAATTTGTGTAGCACGCTGAACTATGAAAACAACAACAACGAGCTCTATGCTGATCAATCATCCTTAAAGATTAGATAATAATTTTGATCAATTTTTGGCTTGAGAAATAAGTTATGATTTTCGAATGGAGAAAACTATCATACGGAATTTACCTATCAGTCCACCAGAAGGTGGAAGTCCTCGACGTAGGGATGATGGCCGACCTAACCCTCGGTATAACCGAAACCACTGGGTTGGTTTTCTATACTTTTATTCGACGAATAACGCATGGCCTAAAGCCGGGAAACAAAATACGCAAAAGAAAAACGATAATGTACAGTCAAATAAACCGGCCAACGAAAAACCAAAAAGCCAGAAAAACTAGTACGACCTTCCGTACACTGGCCTCAAGGGCCATTACAGTAAATTAAAACAACGATCAATTTAACATAATACTGAAATGACTTTTATCCCAGATCGAAAGTTCTCGATTCACGTAAGCGGTATGCATTAAACAATTACTATTATCATACACTTAGCTCTATGCTACCGGACAAGTATCTAAATGTTTTTTATTATTGAAAATTTGGGGAAATAATGGGAAGACCGAAGGCATAGCCCACAGTGCACTATCATAGATAGCTACTAGTATTGGCTATGTTATGGCTATTGCGAACTGCTAAGGCAGGTTCGCCTAAACGTGTAACTCTCGCAGTTACATACAGTAGCTCGAGTTATGCAATAACCTTTCTAATGTTGAGCGGCATTACTATATATTAAACTTGCATGCTATTTTTATAGCATAATTCATGTGGATAAAATTCAAGAGAAAACCGCAAATTATTCTAAAGGTAGAAGTCTGAGAATATTGATCAGACAGATTAAACAACAGAAAGCTCTACAAATTCAAGCTATTCTGAGACATACCTGGGCAAGGGATTCAACCAGGTTCAACCGGGTACCAGCCAGAGCAAGTTCGGTACCAGCCGGATGGTCCACCAGTTGCACCCTATGTTTTGTACATAAACTTTTTTTGGTGTAAAAATCGATTGGTTGGCTCCAAAAATCGGTTGCTGGGGTTTGAGAGTCGGTTGATGTGCTCCAAAAATCGGTTGCTGGGATTTAAAAATCGGTTGGATGGCTCTAAAAATCAATTGCTGCTGGGTTCAACTAATTTTTCGAGCTCATCAACTGATTTTTAGACCCCAGCAACCGATTGTTGGAGCTCAACAACCGATTTCTAGCCCCCAGCAACCGATTTTTGGAGCTCACTAACCGATTCCTAGACCCCGGCAACCGATTTTTGGAGCCAACCAATCGGTTAACAGACCTCAGCAACCGATTTTTATAGCCAACCAACCAATTTTTAGACCCCAGCAACTGATTTTCGGACCCCAGTAAGGGATTCATGACCCCAGCAAGCGATTTTTACGCCCAATAAGCGACTTAGGACCCATCAATCGATTTTTCGAGCTCACTAACGATTTCTAGACTCCAGCAACTGATTTTTGGAGCCAACCAACCGGTTTTTCAGACCCCAGCAACCGATTTTTATAGCCAACCAACCAACGTTTAGACCTAAGCAACTGATTTTCGGACCCCAATAACGGATTTAGAAACCCAACAGGCGATTTTTAAGCCCAATAAGCGATTTAGGACCTATCAATCAATTTTTCGAGCTCACAGACCGATTTGTATACCCTGGCAACCGATTTTTGGAGCTCACCAACCGATTTAGACCTCAGCAACCGATTTTTGTAGCCAACCAACCGGTTTTCAGACCCCGAGCAACCGATTTTTATAGCCAACCAACCAACTTTTAGACCCTAGCAACTGATTTTCGGACCCCAATAACGGATTTAGAAACCCAAGAGGCGATTTTTAAGCCCAATAAGCGATTTAGTATCTATGAATCAATTTTTCGAGCTCACAGACCGATTTGTATACCCCGGCCGGCAACCGATTTTTGGAGCCAATCAACCGGTTTTCAGACCACAGCAACCGATTTTTGGACACCATCAACTGATTTTTTGACCACAGCAATCGATTTTTGGAGCCCGTTAACTGATTTTTGGAGCCCAGCAACTGATTTAGGACCCCAGCAACCAATTTTCAGGGCCAAGGACTGATTTTACGACCCCAGCAACCGATTTTCGGATCCTACCAATTGATTTTTTGACCCTATTAATCAATTTTGGGACCTCAGCAACCGATTTATGGAGCTCAGCAATCATTTTTTAGATCCCAACAACCGATTTTTAAATCCCGGCAACCGAATCGGTTACTGGGCTCTCTAAAAATCGGTACGTAAGTAATGCATAATTCAGAGATTATACTTAAGTAAGTAATGCCTAATTTAGAGAAAATAATAATTCGTCAGATCAAAATAGAACACATTATGTATTTTTGTGATCTTCTGCACATCGATGTATTAAAATACATACTTGTCTGTCCACCTGTTTTATGTGTAAATAAACGCTGGTCTTTTATACATACATTACTTGTTATTGATGTTCAGGCCACGCTGAATTCTGACAATTTTTGTAATGTAAAATTGCGTTTAAAAAGGGTGAAATATCAAAATTTTCCGGCACTTCGCGCCGAATACGAATAATTTTTGAGATGCAAAATTGCGTGTCAAAAAGGTGAAATCTCAAAATTTTCCGGCGCTTGGCGCCGAATTGATTTAATTTTATTACTTGTTATTGATGCTTAAGCTGCGCCAAATTTGAACAATTTTTGTAATGCAGAATTGCATTTCACTCAAGTTAAATCTCGAAATTTTCCGGCGCTTCGCGCCGAATTGAGTTAATTTTTTTACTTGTTAATAAAGCTTAAGCTGCGCCAAATTTGGACAGCTTTTGTAATGCAAAATTGCGTTTCACAAAGGTTAAATTTCAAAATCTTCCGGCGCTTCGCGTCGGATTCGGATAATTTTTGTGATGCAAAATTGCGTTTCAAAAGGTGAAATCTCAAAATTTTCCGGCGCTTCGCGCCTAATTGATTTAATTTTATTACTTGTTATTGATGCTTAAGCTGCGCCAAATTTGGACAATTTTTGTAATGCAAAATTGCATTTCACAAAGGTTAAATCTTAAAATTTTCCGGCGCTTCACGCCCAATTGATTTAATTTTATTATTCGTTATTGATGTTTATAGGTTGCGCTGAATTATGACAATTTCCGTGCATTTCAAGCAGGATTTATATTTGAAATGAGAACGTACTATTTGACGACATGAAAATGAGGAACTCTGTAGAAGTTTTAATTTTACTCAATGAATTGCATAAAAAATAAGCATTTCAAAGGCGGTGAATGTCTCTTCAAGATTAAACGTCAATTGTTACTAAAGTAATTAGTTTTTAAACATAATTGCTATGCAAATTATCGATTGCACTATTTTTTACACCACACTAATTTTGACACACCATTTTTAATCAAAAAATTATGTCGCGAGAAATAGTGCGACTTCGCGTGAAATTATGAAAGGACTTTGCGTGGAAGCAAGACTAACATGTTAAAAATTCAACCACTTTTCTGACTTAGGCAACCAACCAAAAAATTGGGCTCCGGTACCAGCCGAGACTTTAAGGCTTGCCCAGCTATGTTCTGAGACATACATACACTATACTCAAAAATAATATTCTTGGCATCCTCTTAAATTCCTAAAGTTTCCAAACGATACACTAACATTCTCAAAAAAGTCAAAGAAAAAGGTTTCATATTTTCAAACAGACCCTGAAGTGAAATTTTTTAAAATTACATCGAAATGCACCTCACTCAGCGAGATTGACTAATTTTCAACACGCTTTTTTCGCCCATGTTTCGAAAATATGGATCTTAGAACTCTGACATGAATGATTTCGGAGAAAATATGTCATCAAATAATTTTCAGATATAGAGCGTTTTGTTTTATTATGTATAAAACCTCTCAAGCGCTTGCGCATTCTAAATACGTCGCATAAAATGCAGATATTCGACTTATATATGCAGAAAACTTTTTTAGGTCGACGTACATAATAAAACGACACGAATAAATGCGTGAAAATGATCGTAAGGATATTAACCTTTTAAAGTCCGCTCTATGATGCAGATGTGCTACAGCAATGCAATCCTAATATGTTTCAAATCTGTAAAATGCAAGACTGTATGCAAAAAACCAGAGCGAAAGCTCTCCTCTCTATCATGTTGTTCATATGTTCCCATTCGGGAACGTTGGCTTCTTGGGGAACATTTTTGCCAAATTGCAAGTTCTTTTATGTTTTGCAAAACATATAAGATTGAAGCGTTCTGCTATAAACATTGATAACACAAGTAATCTAAACTGTCAAATTGTCAAATAGAGAGCCTACAAGGGTAAAGTTTTGAGTTTTTGAAACCTTATGGGAACCATAAACCTCAGAAAACCAAGAAACTTTCAATAGACACCGTAACTTTATATTTGTTTTTTGTTAGATTTGCTTGCTTTCTAGATAACATTAAATAATGTCCAGCTAAGATGAGTAAAAAACTATTATTGAGCTATAATCTGTATTTTCGTTTTTGCTGGATTTTTCAAAATTTATTAATTTTCTTATTTCTACGCTGTTGAACTAATGCCCGTGATCTCAGAGCTATTTACACTACATCGACATATTTTGGTATACTAATAGTTAAAACTATGAATCAAGATTCGAGAAATAACAGGAAGTCAGGGTGTAATATAGTCAATTTGGCAATTTCATTCAATTTTCAATAAGTCGAATTTTACAGTGAATAAAAGTAAGTCATAATATCATACGTTTACTCATTCGGACGTTTACCTATCCGCAGTTGTTATCGATAGTCCAATAAACTTAAACTCAAAGTTTAGTTATGTTGCTAGCATGCTTCTGAGCTATTAAAAAATGTTAGAAATCAGTAGTTATATAAAATTTGATAAAGTACAGTGCAATTTCTACAGATCAAAAACACATGATATTGTGCATGAATTTAAGAAAATTTGTCTCTAAGCCTCTAAAGATTCATGGCTCTGTAAGTTATAGTAAAAAAGTAAGGCAAAGTAAGGTAGAGCAGGTAATTTCTGCAAAAGAACCTAAAATTATTTACAGAAACACTTGAATTTTTGCCTAAAAACCGCTAGAAATCAAGAGCTACATTGTTGTGTAATCGTAACACATAGAATCAAGTTAAGAATCCCATAAACCTGCATTTAATATTTTGAATATGTGCATTGGAGTCATACCAGAATGCTTGTGGAGCTCTAGAAAATTGAAGGAATGCATGAGAGGTCACTAAAGAGCATAGCCGAGGTTACATATGCTGCCCCATAGATTTTGTTCTCCTTCCAGGAATCAAATATTTTTGCACTCCTAGGAGCCAACGTTCCCAAACGGGAACATCAATATAAATTTAACCATAAATTTTGATGAACAACTAAATAAAAATGAATAACATACCAAAATGATCAGAAAAACTCTGCAAAGATGACTGCATGACATTTGGCTCAAAAATTTTGTATGTCAATTGACAATATGCAAATTTCTAAACATGACAAACTTTCGCTATTTTTGTCTAACTTAAGACAGTATAGCATAGCACATACTCATAATTAAGTTTTGAAATTGCTCTCGCAGGATAGACAAACATCTTGTTTCTCATCCAAAACAAGTCTTATTTAAATTAGATGAGTAGTTGTTTTGCAACAAAATTTTAAAAATATGTTCCCAATTGGGAACGTTGGCCACTAAAAGGTTAATTAAAAAACGTTTGACTAAATTGTTCCGCATCATAATTAAACACGACTTTTCGCAGGCAGTACTCTTTATATACATTTTACGAATCGAAGAAAATACGTTGCACGACTAATTAATACGACGAAATATTACTTTCAATTCTCGATGAAATATGTGCACAATGTGTGCTCGCGCTAAATGAAGAACTACTAGCTTAACAACTGAAAAGTGTTGAGAGAAACAAAAGTTTATGAAACTTAGCTTCTAAATTTCATACTCATCGACAGAAGTACCTACTAACTACCTATACAACATACTTAGCTTGAATGCGTAGGCGATAAAGCAGCAAGCAGTCACGCAGGTCTCTTCTCAGATATCCAAAGGAAAAGCAAAATTTCGCCCTAGGCTGACTTCCTCTCTAGCGCTTGCGCATTCTAAATACGTCGCATAAAATGCAGATATTCGACTTATATATGCAGAAAACTTTTTTTAGGTCGACGTACTTAAGAAATGCTAACAAGCCCAACGTTAACAACTTCCGTTCAAATTTCTTCTTATTCCCCGTCACGTGCTACTGGAATCAAATTTTTGAGAAAGTTATGTCACGCAGGCAACGCGCATTACTGGAATTATTTTTCCGAAAATGTAGTCGGTTTTTCGCACATTTTTAAGGAGAGGTAAATAGGCGAAATATTTCGGTGGCTAATGAATGCCGCTCCTCGAATGAGTGCAAAAAAGTTAGAAGAACTGGGCGAGCAAACGATAAAAAACGCTTCATCTTAGTAAAAATTATCAAGGATTCATCGCTTTGCCAGCTGGTTTACTGACACCAGAATAGACGACCTTGTTACCAAGAACAAGGTGTGGATTCGGCAATGCTTCTTTAACGAATCTAAAATTGAAACTTTAGATAATTAATCACTAAATCAGCATCAAAAGCTCAACAGATTAAAATGAAGGATTTGACGAAATGTACCTCAAACTCTTAAAAATCATTTATTGAATTTTTTTATCCCTGCTTCCACATCCAAAAATAGAAAAAAAACAACAAATAATGCACTATTTACAGGGGCGGATTTAAAAAAGGGCGCCCCCCCCGATTAGCCAAAAATATTTGGCGGTATAAAGAATGGATATACAATTTGCCTATTCGGCGCTTCGGGCCAGATGAGAAGTATTCTCTATAAGCTTGGCTCAAGCACAGTCAAAAAAACGGCACTTTTTATAGCGTTTCGAATAAGGAGGAAATTTCTTCGAACGTTTTAAATTTTATGATTTCTATGGATAGGCATATTTTTGCGAGCTATCCTGACAAATTTTCAGAGATATATGTAGACTGACACATGGGCGGGGGTTTTGGGGAAAGTTAAACCCAACCAGATTACTGTAGACCCCCACCAGAATTCTATTTTTAGTAACATTTTTGACAATTTCACCCATCCTGACCCCGTCAGGATTTTCTTGCTGCCCACGTACAACCAATTTATGCTGCGTCCGCCCCTTCCTTTCTAAGCCGAATCCTGGATACAGCCTGAATGTGGAAATATGTTATCCCTGTATGCTGATATTCGTTATGTAATATACGAGCCCAGCTCTCATTCGTCGCATATCATAAAAGTAGTGATAAAAATAACACAATAAAATAAAAATAAAATTAACTGTTAGTACTATATACGCATAGCATCTTTATTCGAGGTATTCGATTAAAAAATGTCAAGATTTTTTGTGGTGAATTTTTGCAACTTTATTACGATTGCATCGTACTTTCTGCACTAAATTTTTTAGCTTTTTAACTAAGCAAGTCAATATTCTTGAAAATAAGCCGGAGCAATCAAGAATTTCATGTGACATTGTACGAAAAAAATTATTATCTTGAAGTTTTACGCAGCGAGTGTCTCATGCATCTACTAGTGCTGCAAGCAAACATGCATGTGGGGATCATAGATGGGCAGCATCGAAATTCTGGGGGGGGGGTGAAAAAATTTCTAGGGGGCTGAAAAAATTTTCAAAGGTCAAAAAATGGTCTTCAAGTAGGCGTATGGTGAAAAAACACCATTTTTCGACGTTTCTCATCGAGCACTGTACAACGGCATCAAAAAATCGCTGAAACAGCAGAAAAATTTTCAAAAATTTAATTCTGGTGGTATTTTGATTTCTGGGGGTATTCCAACTTCTGGGGGTGCATACTCCCCACGCCCACATGTGGCAGGGACTCTGGGAAAAAGGTCGATTTTTTGTAAATGATGGTAATATTAAGACCATGAAAGGACAAGTCATTTCAAGAAAATGATTGAAATAGAACAAAATACGAGAACGAATATAAGTAATTATTACTGCTTAAAGCGTTTTACCAAATTTAAAAGTATCCTAGCTCGTAAAAGTTATATGACTCATAGACCAGGCTAACCACAGACCGTAAATGCTAAGCAAACAAACTGTGACTCGGCACTTCGTATTCCTGATCATATATCTAGGTTGATGAAAGTCCTTACTTTAGCTGAATGTTCTTTCGAACTATGTCTGTACTTTTCCATGCGTCTTTAATGTTAAGAGTGTCTAATGGCGCGGGGACGAGCAATAAAACTATTCTTCTGGATTCTCCATCAATGGGCGTTTTCGGTCCTTGTGGGGCAACAGTCACCTTAAAAACCCAAAATTGAACTGGCTACTTTAAATAGAATGATTGCCGTAAAAGTCTTTTATTCTCATTTTTCACATTTCCCCAACATTGTAGTTATTAGTTATCATTCGAAACTTACGAGCATAATTAACAAAGTCTTTTAAATTTCGTTGACCTGAAAGCTAGTGTAGGTACTACTTTAAATGGCCGAAGCTCTGTTAGAGCCAAACAATACATTGTATTTACATCTGTGCAATTATTCATTTTTTCACATAAAGGTTTAATTTACATATATAATTCACCATCTAACAGGCAGGCATGTATTGTGTGCATCTTTCATATTCGCGATTTTATATATATATATATATATATATATATATATATATATATATATATATATATATATATATATATATATATATATATATATATATATATATATATATATATATATATATATATATATATATATATATATATATATATATATATATATATATATATATATATATATATATATATATATATATATATATATATATATATATATATATATATATGTGTAAGTATATGTAGGTGTATTTGTGCGATTTTTTTGTAAATGATGGTAATATTAAGACCATGAAAGGACAAGTCATTTCAAGAAAGTGATTGAAATAGAACAAAATACGAGAACGAATATAAGTAATTATTACTGCTTAAAGCGTTTTACCAAATTTAAAAGTATCCTAGCTCGTAAAAGTTATATGACTCCTAGACCAGGCTAACCACAGACCGTAAATGCTAAGCAAACAAACTGTGACTCGGCACTTCGTATTCCTGATCATATATCTAGGTTGATGAAAGTCCTTACTTTAGCTGAATGTTCTTTCGAACTATGTCTGTACTTTTCCATGCGTCTTTAATGTTAAGAGTGTCTAATGGCGCGGGGACGAGCAATAAAACTATTCTTCTGGATTCTTCATCAATCAGCATCTTCGGTCCTTGTGGGTCGATAGTTATCCTAAAAACCAAAAATTGAAGTGGCTACTTTAAATAGAATGATTGCCGTAAAAGTCTTTTATTCTCATTTTTCACATTTCCCCAACATTGTAGTTATTAGTTATCATTCGAAACTTACGAGCATAATTAACAAAGCCTTTTAAATTTCGTTGACCTGAAAGCTAGTGTAGGTACTTTAAATGGCCGAAGCTCTGTTAGAGCCAAACAATACATTGTTATGTACATCTGTGCAGTTATCCATTTTTTCACATAAAGGTTTAATTTACATATATAATTCACCATCTAACAGGCAGGCATGTATTGTGTGCATCTTTCATATTCGCGATTATCTATATATATATATATATATATATATATATATATATATATATATATATATATATATATATATATATATATATATATATATATATATATATATATATATATGTAGGTACATATACCAATAATAAAATGATACACTGAACTTACCCTAATAATTTCAATTTGATTGCTTTTTTTAGAATCCCATCATTCGGCTGGCAAACAATCATCGGACTCGGCGAGTTAAATTTGAATGAAATGGGCGAAATGCCTTTATTGTAAAGTACAATCCGGGTTCTTAATTCAATTGGCTCATCCGGTTCAATAACCAATATCTCGTCCGGTATTGTTTCAATTGGCAAAAACGACATGACCACGAGCAGAGGGAAACGAAATGTGCGAGGGCTTACTGCAAGAAGTGACTAAGTACAAAAAGTGCGTTTCGAGCAAATTGAGTTTGAATATTTACAGTTTTACAATAATTCGGCTATTTAAAATCATATTGTGAAAGTAAACAGTTTGGCTAATCCCTTTATGGCATGTGATGCTCACACCTGGGCAATGCCCCATATCGCCCTCAACCGGCAATGGGCCGGACCAATCCTGCAACGGGGCGAAGGGTCTCTGGGATGGGGGCATGTTTTGTACATGGGCATAGATACATGCTGAAGGTTGATTGATAGTCTAAATATGACAACTTGAGAAGCAAATCAGCATACTACTTATGCTACATATGTACCAAGTAACCTTTTTCCAAGTGCATGATAACTCAAGATCACCCTTTTTGAGAAGCAGTCTACCTTTTATGAGGACCGACTAATCTATTTATTAGAGCACCAACCTTTTCTGGGAACCGACCAACCTTTTTTAAGTAGCAGACAACCTTTTTGCGAACCGACCAACGTTTTAATGGGAGCAGCCAACTTTTTTGGAAACCGACCAATTTTTTTGGGAACCACTTAATTTTTTAAGGGAGCAGCCAATGTTTTTTGGGAACTAATCAACGTTTTTTTTAGGGAGCAGCCAACCGTTTTTGGGAACCGACCAACCTTTTGAAGGGAGCATGCAACCTTTTTTGGGGACCGGCCAACCTGTCTTAGGGAGCAGGCAACTTTTTTCGGTAAACAACCAACCATTTAAGGGAGTAGCCAAGTTTTTTTTGGGCACCGCATACGGTTTTCATGGAACCAGCCTACCTTTTTTGGGAACCAAACTAACCATTCAGAGGAACAGCCAACTTTTTTTGGAATCAACCAACTTTTTTACGGGACAAGCCAACCTTTTTCTGGGAACCGACCAACCTGTTTAAGGAACCAGCCAACCTTCTTTGAGAACCGACCAACCTTTTTAAAGACGACGAAATATTACTTTCAATTCTCGATGAAATATGTGCACAATGTGTGCTCGCGCTAAATGAAGAACTACTAGCTTAACAACTGAAAAGTGTTGAGAGAAACAAAGGTTTATGAAACTTAGCTTCTAAATTTCATACTCATCGACAGAAGTACCTACTAACTACCTATACAACATACTTAGCTTGAATGCGTAGGCGATAAAGCAGCAAGCAGTCACGCAGGTCTCTTCTCAGATATCCAAAGGAAAAGCAAAATTTCGCCCTAGGCTGACTTCCTCTCTAGCGCTTGCGCATTCTAAATACGTCGCATAAAATGCAGATATTCGACTTATATATGCAGAAAACTTTTTTTAGGTCGACGTACTTAAGAAATGCTAACAAGCCCAACGTTAACAACTTCCGTTCAAATTTCTTCTTATTCCCCGTCACGTGCTACTGGAATCAAATTTTTGAGAAAGTTATGTCACGCAGGCAACGCGCATTACTGGAATTATTTTTCCGAAAATGTAGTCGGTTTTTCGCACATTTTTAAGGAGAGGTAAATAGGCGAAATATTTCGGTGGCTAATGAATGCCGCTCCTCGAATGAGTGCAAAAAAGTTAGAAGAACTGGGCGAGCAAACGATAAAAAACGCTTCATCTTAGTAAAAATTATCAAGGATTCATCGCTTTGCCAGCTGGTTTACTGACACCAGAATAGACGACCTTGTTACCAAGAACAAGGTGTGGATTCGGCAATGCTTCTTTAACGAATCTAAAATTGAAACTTTACATAATTAATCACTAAATCAGCATCAAAAGCTCAACAGATTAAAATGAAGGATTTGACGAAATGTACCTCAAACTCTTAAAAATCATTTATTGAATTTTTTTATCCCTGCTTCCACATCCAAAAATAGAAAAAAACAACAAATAATGCACTATTTACAGGGGCGGATTTAAAAAAGGGCGCCCCCCCGATTAGCCAAAAATATTTGGCGGTATAAAGAATGGATATACAATTTGCCTATTCGGCGCTTCGGGCCAGATGAGAAGTATTCTCTATAAGCTTGGCTCAAGCACAGTCAAAAAAACGGCACTTTTTATAGCGTTTCGAATAAGGAGGAAATTTCTTCGAACGTTTTAAATTTTATGATTTCTATGGATAGGCATATTTTTGCGAGCTATCCTGACAAATTTTCAGAGATATATGTAGACTGACACATGGGCGGGGGGTTTTGGGGAAAGTTAAACCCAACCAGATTACTGTAGACCCCCACCAGAATTCTATTTTTAGTAACATTTTTGACAATTTCACCCATCCTGACCCCGTCAGGATTTTCTTGCTGCCCACGTACAACCAATTTATGCTGCGTCCGCCCCTTCCTTTCTAAGCCGAATCCTGGATACAGCCTGAATGTGGAAATATGTTATCCCTGTATGCTGATATTCGTTATGTAATATACGAGCCCAGCTCTCATTCGTCGCATATCATAAAAGTAGTGATAAAAATAACACAATAAAATAAAAATAAAATTAACTGTTAGTACTATATACGCATAGCATCTTTATTCGAGGTATTCGATTAAAAAATGTCAAGATTTTTTGTGGTGAATTTTTGCAACTTTATTACGATTGCATCGTACTTTCTGCACTGAATTTTTTAGCTTTTTAACTAAGCAAGTCAATATTCTTGAAAATAAGCCGGAGCAATCAAGAATTTCATGTGACATTGTACGAAAAAAAATTATTATCTTGAAGTTTTACGCAGCGAGTGTCTCATGCATCTACTAGTGCTGCAAGCAAACATGCATGTGGGGATCATAGATGGGCAGCATCGAAATTCTGGGGGGGGTGAAAAAATTTCTAGGGGGCTGAAAAAATTTTCAAAGGTCAAAAAATGGTCTTCAAGTAGGCGTATGGTGAAAAAACACCATTTTTCGACGTTTCTCATCGAGCACTGTACAACGGCATCAAAAAATCGCTGAAACAGCAGAAAAATTTTCAAAAATTTAATTCTGGTGGTATTTTGATTTCTGGGGGTATTCCAACTTCTGGGGGTGCATACTCCCCACGCCCACATGTGGCAGGGACTCTGGGAAAAAGGTCGATTTTTTGTAAATGATGGTAATATTAAGACCATGAAAGGACAAGTCATTTCAAGAAAATGATTGAAATAGAACAAAATACGAGAACGAATATAAGTAATTATTACTGCTTAAAGCGTTTTACCAAATTTAAAAGTATCCTAGCTCGTAAAAGTTATATGACTCATAGACCAGGCTAACCACAGACCGTAAATGCTAAGCAAACAAACTGTGACTCGGCACTTCGTATTCCTGATCATATATCTAGGTTGATGAAAGTCCTTACTTTAGCTGAATGTTCTTTCGAACTATGTCTGTACTTTTCCATGCGTCTTTAATGTTAAGAGTGTCTAATGGCGCGGGGACGAGCAATAAAACTATTCTTCTGGATTCTCCATCAATGGGCGTTTTCGGTCCTTGTGGGGCAACAGTCACCTTAAAAACCCAAAATTGAACTGGCTACTTTAAATAGAATGATTGCCGTAAAAGTCTTTTATTCTCATTTTTCACATTTCCCCAACATTGTAGTTATTAGTTATCATTCGAAACTTACGAGCATAATTAACAAAGTCTTTTAAATTTCGTTGACCTGAAAGCTAGTGTAGGTACTACTTTAAATGGCCGAAGCTCTGTTAGAGCCAAACAATACATTGTATTTACATCTGTGCAATTATTCATTTTTTCACATAAAGGTTTAATTTACATATATAATTCACCATCTAACAGGCAGGCATGTATTGTGTGCATCTTTCATATTCGCGATTTTATATATATATATATATATATATATATATATATATATATATATATATATATATATATATATATATATATATATATATATGTAAGTATATGTAGGTGTATTTGTGCGATTTTTTTGTGAATGATGGTAATATTAAGACCATGAAAGGACAAGTCATTTCAAGAAAGTGATTGAAATAGAACAAAATACGAGAACGAATATAAGTAATTATTACTGCTTAAAGCGTTTTACCAAATTTAAAAGTATCCTAGCTCGTAAAAGTTATATGACTCCTAGACCAGGCTAACCACAGACCGTAAATGCTAAGCAAACAAACTGTGACTCGGCACTTCGTATTCCTGATCATATATCTAGGTTGATGAAAGTCCTTACTTTAGCTGAATATTCTTCCGTACTACGTCTGCACTTTTCATTGCGTCTTTGATGTTAAGAGTGGTGTCCAATGGCGCGGGGACGAGCGATAGAACTATCTTTCTCGATTCTTCATCAATCAGCATCTTCGGTCCTTGTGGGTCGATAGTTATCCTAAAAACCAAAAATTGAAGTGGCTACTTTAAATAGAATGATTGCCGTAAAAGTCTTTTATTCTCATTTTTCACATTTCCCCAACATTGTAGTTATTAGTTATCATTCGAAACTTACGAGCATAATTAACAAAGCCTTTTAAATTTCGTTGACCTGAAAGCTAGTGTAGGTACTTTAAATGGCCGAAGCTCTGTTAGAGTCAAACAATACATTGTTATGTACATCTGTGCAGTTATCCATTTTTTCACATAAAGGTTTAATTTACATATATAATTCACCATCTAACAGGCAGGCATGTATTGTGTGCATCTTTCATATTCGCGATTATATATATATATATATATATATATATATATATATATATATATATATATATATATATATATATATATATATATATATATATATATATATATATATATATGTAGGTACATATACCAATAATAAAATGATACACTGAACTTACCCTAATAATTTCAATTTGATTGCTTTTTTTAGAATCCCATCATTCGGCTGGCAAACAATCATCGGACTCGGCGAGTTAAATTTGAATGAAATGGGCGAAATGCCTTTATTGTAAAGTACAATCCGGGTTCTTAATTCAATTGGCTCATCCGGTTCAATAACCAATATCTCGTCCGGTATTGTTTCAATTGGCAAAAACGACATGACCACGAGCAGAGGGAAACGAAATGTGCGAGGGCTTACTGCAAGAAGTGACTAAGTACAAAAAGTGCGTTTCGAGCAAATTGAGTTTGAATATTTACAGTTTTACAATAATTCGGCTATTTAAAATCATATTGTGAAAGTAAACAGTTTGGCTAATCCCTTTATGGCATGTGATGCTCACACCTGGGCAATGCCCCATATCGCCCTCAACCGGCAATGGGCCGGACCAATCCTGCAACGGGGCGAAGGGTCTCTGGGATGGGGGCATGTTTTGTACATGGGCATAGATACATGCTGAAGGTTGATTGATAGTCTAAATATGACAACTTGAGAAGCAAATCAGCATACTACTTATGCTACATATGTACCAAGTAACCTTTTTCCAAGTGCATGATAACTCAAGATCACCCTTTTTGAGAAGCAGTCTACCTTTTATGAGGACCGACTAATCTATTTATTAGAGCACCAACCTTTTCTGGGAACCGACCAACCTTTTTTAAGTAGCAGACAACCTTTTTGCGAACCGACCAACGTTTTAATGGGAGCAGCCAACTTTTTTTGGAAACCGACCAATTTTTTTGGGAACCACTTAATTTTTTAAGGGAGCAGCCAATGTTTTTTGGGAACTAATCAACGTTTTTTTTTAGGGAGCAGCCAACCGTTTTTGGGAACCGACCAACCTTTTGAAGGGAGCATGCAACCTTTTTTGGGGACCGGCCAACCTGTCTTAGGGAGCAGGCAACTTTTTTTCGGTAAACAACCAACCATTTAAGGGAGTAGCCAAGTTTTTTTTGGGCACCGCATACGGTTTTCATGGAACCAGCCTACCTTTTTTGGGAACCAAACTAACCATTCAGAGGAACAGCCAACTTTTTTGGAATCAACCAACTTTTTTACGGGACAAGCCAACCTTTTTCTGGGAACCGACCAACCTGTTTAAGGAACCAGCCAACCTTCTTTGAGAACCGACCAACCTTTTTAAAGACGACGAAATATTACTTTCAATTCTCGATGAAATATGTGCACAATGTGTGCTCGCGCTAAATGAAGAACTACTAGCTTAACAACTGAAAAGTGTTGAGAGAAACAAAGGTTTATGAAACTTAGCTTCTAAATTTCATACTCATCGACAGAAGTACCTACTAACTACCTATACAACATACTTAGCTTGAATGCGTAGGCGATAAAGCAGCAAGCAGTCACGCAGGTCTCTTCTCAGATATCCAAAGGAAAAGCAAAATTTCGCCCTAGGCTGACTTCCTCTCTAGCGCTTGCGCATTCTAAATACGTCGCATAAAATGCAGATATTCGACTTATATATGCAGAAAACTTTTTTTAGGTCGACGTACTTAAGAAATGCTAACAAGCCCAACGTTAACAACTTCCGTTCAAATTTCTTCTTATTCCCCGTCACGTGCTACTGGAATCAAATTTTTGAGAAAGTTATGTCACGCAGGCAACGCGCATTACTGGAATTATTTTTCCGAAAATGTAGTCGGTTTTTCGCACATTTTTAAGGAGAGGTAAATAGGCGAAATATTTCGGTGGCTAATGAATGCCGCTCCTCGAATGAGTGCAAAAAAGTTAGAAGAACTGGGCGAGCAAACGATAAAAAACGCTTCATCTTAGTAAAAATTATCAAGGATTCATCGCTTTGCCAGCTGGTTTACTGACACCAGAATAGACGACCTTGTTACCAAGAACAAGGTGTGGATTCGGCAATGCTTCTTTAACGAATCTAAAATTGAAACTTTACATAATTAATCACTAAATCAGCATCAAAAGCTCAACAGATTAAAATGAAGGATTTGACGAAATGTACCTCAAACTCTTAAAAATCATTTATTGAATTTTTTTATCCCTGCTTCCACATCCAAAAATAGAAAAAAACAACAAATAATGCACTATTTACAGGGGCGGATTTAAAAAAGGGCGCCCCCCCCGATTAGCCAAAAATATTTGGCGGTATAAAGAATGGATATACAATTTGCCTATTCGGCGCTTCGGGCCAGATGAGAAGTATTCTCTATAAGCTTGGCTCAAGCACAGTCAAAAAAACGGCACTTTTTATAGCGTTTCGAATAAGGAGGAAATTTCTTCGAACGTTTTAAATTTTATGATTTCTATGGATAGGCATATTTTTGCGAGCTATCCTGACAAATTTTCAGAGATATATGTAGACTGACACATGGGCGGGGGGTTTTGGGGAAAGTTAAACCCAACCAGATTACTGTAGACCCCCACCAGAATTCTATTTTTAGTAACATTTTTGACAATTTCACCCATCCTGACCCCGTCAGGATTTTCTTGCTGCCCACGTACAACCAATTTATGCTGCGTCCGCCCCTTCCTTTCTAAGCCGAATCCTGGATACAGCCTGAATGTGGAAATATGTTATCCCTGTATGCTGATATTCGTTATGTAATATACGAGCCCAGCTCTCATTCGTCGCATATCATAAAAGTAGTGATAAAAATAACACAATAAAATAAAAATAAAATTAACTGTTAGTACTATATACGCATAGCATCTTTATTCGAGGTATTCGATTAAAAAATGTCAAGATTTTTTGTGGTGAATTTTTGCAACTTTATTACGATTGCATCGTACTTTCTGCACTGAATTTTTTAGCTTTTTAACTAAGCAAGTCAATATTCTTGAAAATAAGCCGGAGCAATCAAGAATTTCATGTGACATTGTACGAAAAAAAATTATTATCTTGAAGTTTTACGCAGCGAGTGTCTCATGCATCTACTAGTGCTGCAAGCAAACATGCATGTGGGGATCATAGATGGGCAGCATCGAAATTCTGGGGGGGGTGAAAAAATTTCTAGGGGGCTGAAAAAATTTTCAAAGGTCAAAAAATGGTCTTCAAGTAGGCGTATGGTGAAAAAACACCATTTTTCGACGTTTCTCATCGAGCACTGTACAACGGCATCAAAAAATCGCTGAAACAGCAGAAAAATTTTCAAAAATTTAATTCTGGTGGTATTTTGATTTCTGGGGGTATTCCAACTTCTGGGGGTGCATACTCCCCACGCCCACATGTGGCAGGGACTCTGGGAAAAAGGTCGATTTTTTGTAAATGATGGTAATATTAAGACCATGAAAGGACAAGTCATTTCAAGAAAATGATTGAAATAGAACAAAATACGAGAACGAATATAAGTAATTATTACTGCTTAAAGCGTTTTACCAAATTTAAAAGTATCCTAGCTCGTAAAAGTTATATGACTCATAGACCAGGCTAACCACAGACCGTAAATGCTAAGCAAACAAACTGTGACTCGGCACTTCGTATTCCTGATCATATATCTAGGTTGATGAAAGTCCTTACTTTAGCTGAATGTTCTTTCGAACTATGTCTGTACTTTTCCATGCGTCTTTAATGTTAAGAGTGTCTAATGGCGCGGGGACGAGCAATAAAACTATTCTTCTGGATTCTCCATCAATGGGCGTTTTCGGTCCTTGTGGGGCAACAGTCACTTTAAAAACCCAAAATTGAACTGGCTACTTTAAATAGGAATGATTGCCGTAAAAGTCTTTATTTCATTTTTCACATTTCCCCAACATTGTAGTTATTAGTTATCATTTGAAACTTACGAGCATAATTAACAAAGTCTTTTAAATTTCGTTGACCTGAAAGCTATGTAGGTAATGCATTTTAATGTATCAGCCTTGTTAGAGCCAAACAATACATTGTATTTACATCTGTGCAATTATTCATTTTTTCACATAAAGGTTTAATTTACATATATAATTCACCATCTAACAGGCAGGCATGTATTGTGTGCATCTTTCATATTCGCGATTATATATATATATATATATATATATATATATATATATATATATATATATATATATATATATATATATATATATATATATATATATATATGCATGTATATATGTAGGTATTTAGCGATTTTTTTGTAAATGATAGAATATTAAGACTACAGCAGAGCCAAGTCATTTCACAGCGATTAGAAATAGAACAAAATACGAGAACGAATATAAGTAATTATTACTGCTTGTTTTTCTAACAAATTTAAAAGTATCTCTAGCTCGTAAAGTATATGACTCCTAGACTCAGGCTAAATCACACCGTAAATGCTAAGCAAACAAACTGTGACTCGGCACTTCGTATTCCTGACGGCATATTCGAGGTTGATGTTTTCTACGAGGTTGCCGAATATTCTTCCGTACTACGTCTGCACTTTTCATTGCGTCTTTGATGTTAAGAGTGGTGTCCGAACAAGGTGACGATGATGAGAATCATCTTTCTCGATTCTTCATCAATCAGCATCTTCGGTCCTTGTGGGTCGATAGTTATCCTAAAAACCAAAAATTGAAGTGGCTACTTTAAATAGAATGATTGCCGTAAAAGTCTTTTATTCTCATTTTTCACATTTCCCCAACATTGTAGTTATTAGTTATCATTCGAAACTTACGAGCATAATTAACAAAGCCTTTAAATTTCGTTGACCTGAAAGCTAGTGTAGGTACTTTAAATGGTCAAGCTCTGTTAGAGCCAAACAATACATTGTTATGTACATCTGTGCAGTTATCCATTTTTTCACATAAAGAGCTAATAAGCATATATAATTCACCATCTAACAGGCAGGCATGTATTGTGTGCATCTTTCATATTCGCGATTATATATATATATATATATATATATATATATATATATATATATATATATATATATATATATATATATATATATATATATATATATATATATATATATATATATATATATATATATATATATATATGTAGGTACATATACTAAATAATAAAACAGAGCACTGAACTTACCCTAATAATTTCAATTTGATTGCTTTTTTTTAGAATCAATTAACGGCTGGCAAACAATCATCGGACTCGGCGAGTTAAATTTGAATGAAATGGGCGAAATGCCTTTATTGTAAAGTACAATCCGGGTTCTTAATTCAATTGGCTCATCCGGTTCAATAACCAATATCTCGTCCGGTATCGTTTCAATTGGCAAAAACGACATGACCACGAGCAGAGGGAAACGAAATGTGCGAGGGCTTACTGCAAGAAGTGACTAAGTACAGTGCCTAGTTAAATTTGAGTTTGAATATTTGAGCAGTTTTACAATAATTCGGCTATTTAAAATCATATTGCAGCAAACAGCTTGGCTAACTTTTGGCAGTGTGATGCTCACATCTGCTAATGCCCCATATTCTGCCTCAACCGGCAATGGGCCGGACCAATCCCAAATAAATAAGGGTCTCTGGGATGGGGGCATGTTTTGTACAAGGTATAGATACATGCTGAAGGTTGATTGATAATCAAATATGACAACTTGAGAAGCAAATCAGTATTACTACTTCTATGCTACATATGTACCAAGTAACCTTTCTTCCAAGTGCATGATAACTCAAGATCACTCCCTTTTGAGAAGCAGTCTACCTTTTATGAGGACCGACTAATCTATTTATTAGAGCACCAACCTTTTCTGGGAACCTGACTAACCTTGGCAGCAGACAACCTTTTTAAGAAACTAACTAACGTTTTACATGGGATACAACAAACTTTTTTTAAAACTGACCAATTTTTTTGGGAACCACTTAATTTTAAGGAGCAGCCAATGTTTTTTGGGAACTAATCAACGTTTTTTTGAGGGAGCAGCCAACCGTTTTTGGGAACCGACCAACCTTTTGAAGGGAGCATGCAACCTTTTTTGGGGACCGGCCAACCTGTCTTAGGGAGCAGGCAACTTTTTTCGGTAAACAACCAACCATTTAAGGGAGTAGCCAAGTTTTTTTGGGCACCGCATACGGTTTTCATGGAACCAGCCAACCTTTTTTGGGAACCAAACTAACCATTCAGAGGAACAGCCAACTTTTTTTGGAATCAACCAACTTTTTTACGGGACAAGCCAACCTTTTTCTGGGAACCGACCAACCTGTTTAAGGAACCAGCCAACCTTCTTTGAGAACCGACCAACCTTTTTAAGGGAGCAGGCAACCTTTTTTGGGAACCGACCAACCTGTCTTAGGGAACAGGCAACCTTTTTCGGGAACCAATCAACCATAAGGAGCAGCCATGTTTTTTGGGGAACCACCCAACCTTTTCATGGAACCAGCCAACCTTTTTGGGAACCAACCAACCTTTTTGGGAACCGACCAACCTTTTTAAGGAACCAGTCAACCTTTTTAAGGGACCAGCCAACCTTTCTTGGGAACCGACCAACCTTAATAAGGGAGCAGGCAACCTTTTTGGAAACCAGCCAACCTTTTCATGGAAGTAGCCAACCTTTTTGGGAACCAACCAACCTTTTTTGGGAACCAACCAACCTTTCTTGGGAACCAACCAACCTTTTAAGGAACCAGCCAACCTTTTTTGGGAACCGACCAACCTTTTTAAGGAACCAGTCAACCTTTTTAAGGGACCAGCCAACCTTTCTTGGGAACCGACCAACCTTAATAAGGGAGCAGGCAACCTTTTTTGGAAACCAGCCAACCTTTTCATGGAAGTCAGCCAACCTTTTTTGGGAACCAACCAACCTTTTTGGAACAACAACCTTTTAGGAACCAGCCAACCTTTTTGGGAACCGATAAACCTTTTTAAGGAGCAGGCAACCTTTTTAAGAGCGCCATGGACCGACCAACCTTTTTAACAGGAAGTAGCCAATCTTTTTTTGGGAAACCAACCAACCTTTTTAAGGAACCAACCAACCTTTTTCACGAGCCAGACAACCTTTTCTCAAGAAACAGGCAACCTTGTTTAGAAAGCAGACAACTTTTTACTCTAAAACCAGACTATGTACCATTTTTCAGAAACCAGGGAACCTTTTTCAAGAACGAGGAAACTTTAATGAACCGGGCAACCTTATTTCAGAAACCTGAAAACCTTATTTTAAAAAACCAGGCAACTTTTCCTCATGAGCCAGACAATATTTTCTTCAACAACCAGACAACCTTTTTCTGGAACCAGTCAGCCTTTTTCAAGAAGCAGGCAACCTTTTCAGGGATCAGGCAACCTTTTTTTCAGAAACCAGATAATCTCTCGAAAAAATAGGTAACATTTTTTAAAATCCAGGCCTATTCTTGACTGTTCTTGAAATAGATGGGGCACTGCCATCCTTAGGAAAATCCTACATCCGCCGCTAATTCAGAAAGTCGCATAATTTAGTGTAGATGAATAAGTTTGAAAATTTTCTGATACTTCATGCTAGATGTAATTACGGCATTGCTTATATTCAGAAACCTGTAAAATTGAGCTTGAAAGGATTACAAAATGTTTGTAATTTTCTTGCACTTTGCGCCAAATCCAATTTCTGTTTTGCTCATCTTCAGAGAGCTTCCGAATTGAGCTTCAAGGAATAAAATTATAAAAAGTCAAAAATTCCAATTACTTCGCTGCAAAGTTTTATAATGTGCACATTGATGCATTGTTTGTCCTAAAAAACTGTAAAATTGAGTTCAAAAGAGTAAAAACGCTAAAATTCTTCTCAAAATCATTTATTTTATCACCACAAGCTAAAGATATGATTCCATGACGCAAAACACGTCAGAAAATGTCGATTTATCGCATAAGCTGGCTTATAAACGTTATATACATTTTCAAGATATTAGCAATTCTCTCTCCCTGGAATAAAATCCTGGCCAAGGGGCTGTTTAGATGTGAATCCTATTATTTTTGAATAGATCCACGATTTCTAGAGGGGATTGGGTGGAGTAGAAATGACTTTTTTCGAAAAATAGTAAGAAATATTTACAGCGATGTCAAAAGTTATGCTCAAACTAGCGACGTTCACAGTCTAAGAAGTTTGCCCTACTATAATTTATTTAATAGTGCTTCTGAAACAAACAAGGATCAAAACAAGTAGAATTTTTAACATTTCAAGTCGAAATTCAGAGTTTTTCGTCGCATTTTAAGTATTGGCTTCAGAGTAAGTATATACTTTGAAAACGTTTAAAGTTTAAATGCTTAGAATCTATAGTCCTACCTTGAATGTCAAAAATTTTGAAAAATTAGTCTTAATGCCACCCATTTACATCACATATTTTTATTTTGCAAATTATATTGGGCTATTGGAAAATGACGCCGAATCTGCGCTTATTTTTGAGAGCCAGTTCATTTTGTTTGAAGCTGATTTATACTTGAGTAACCTAGCTGTGTAGCACTAAGCACGATACACTGCACGTCATCTAATCTCCCGTCTACTGCTCATATATATGTAGAATTTTGCTTAGTAACATTTACGCGTTAAAATTAAATAAAATTAAATTGTAATTAGTGCGACCGACGTTTGTTGCCTCAGTTTAAACCACGGTTTTTTTGTACTCGACAAAGATTTTTCCCGATGTACAAAGACTTTTCGGGACCGTCTTTGTACATATACAAAGATTTTTGGGAAGACAAAAATTGCAAACAAGGTCTAAAATTCGCAAAAATTTTCTGTGCTCCGAGCAGAAATGAGTAATTGTATGTTCTATATATCTTTATAATGGCAGAAATTGCTTTTCAAAAGGAAAAATGTCAAATTTTTCGGCGCTTCGCGCCGTTTTAAGACGATTTTTAATGATTTTTGCCCTCAGAGATCCAGAAATTAGCTAAAATACACTACCAAATGTTCGAACAACTCTTTTTAACACAATAAAATCGATACTGTACCATATTATAGTACCCAAAAATTTGTGTGTTCAAAATGTACAAGGACTTTCGGGGACTATCTTTGTACATGTACAAACGGACCTTGTACAAAAAAACACTGGCTTAACACCTTCGGCCCAGCTTTTTTAGCACAAACCGCATTAGCATTGTTGCTAACTAATATTTTTTTCATTAGCACAGAATGACTTACATTAGCACGCTCTTTTTTACCTGTATAACACATATGGTGTCAAAAGGTGCATGTTCTTTTGTTTTTCAATACAGCTGTTTGAGAATAACGTGATATTCTGCAGATCAATGGTTTGTTTGTGTTATTGTCAGTTCAATTAGATTTGAAGCAATCAAAAAATTCACGCTAAGTCACAATTATTGACTTCTTAATGCTCAGTGGACACAAAAAGCTGAGACTTTCGTATCTATTACTACAATCAGAAATGAAAAGGCAGTTGCCCAGGGGCGGATTTAAGGGGGTGGCGGGGGATGGGCAGCCGCCCCCACCCCATCGGCCAAAAATATTTGGCGAGATAAAGAATGGATATGCAATTTGCAATGATTTTTGGCCATCAGTGACCATAATTTCTCGAATTTTTCCGGGGCTACGCGCCGGATGATACCTATTGATGACATTTATATACTTCCTTGGCGACCTGGAAGCACGGTTTTGTTTTGTATTCGGCAAAGATTTTTTTCCCGGTGTACAAAGACTTTTATGACCGGCTTTGTGCATGTATAAAAATTTTTATGAAGACAAAAACTGCAAAAAAGGTCTGAAATTCGCAAAAATTTTCGGCGCTTCGCGCCAAAATGAGTAATTGCGTGCCCTATATATCTTTATAATAGAAATCGCATTTCAAAGGGAAAAATGTCAAGAATTTTTGGGCGCTTCGCGCCGTTTTAAGACGATTCTTAATGATTTTTGCCCTCATAAAACCGGGAATTAGCCAAAATACACTATCAGAGGTCGGACAACTGTTTTTACCACACGAAAGTAGCTACCGTATATACTATATCATAGTACCCAAAAATTTGTAAGTAAAAAATGAACAAATAGTTTTAGGGACCATCTTTGTACCTGTACAAACAAACCTTGTACAAAAAAATACTGCCTGGAATTTTCTATTCATGTATATAGGTTTCAAAACAATTTTAACAGCAGAAACAGCTATTTTTGCATAGTTTTCTTCTATTTTTCAATTAAGATTTTCGATGTTTTGCATCAAATGCTATAAATACAGGAAATCAAGCAGTGAATCACGCTTCTAGATGTCTATCCGCCTCAATTTTACAAATTTTCTGGCGCTTCGCGCCAGAATTTTCGTTAAAGTCAAAAAATTTATTGATTTTTTCGCACAAAATTGTCTAAAATTTTAAAAGTTCTAGCAAGAATATTGCGTCAAAAGTGAAGTTATGTAAAAGTATACAATTTAAAACGCTGAAAAAAACGCTGTTTCGCGCGTTAAGGGCAAATTTTTGGACTCATTTTCGACTTTTTTGGAAAAGTTGGGACACTGCCCCCTTAGGAAAATCCCAGATCCGCCACTGCAGTTGCCATATACTAATTTGATTTTTCAACAGACGCTACTGCACTTTCTGTATGAATTGAATAATAAGTAAACAAACATTAGGAAGCTATAGTTTTGAAAAATGAGCTTGCTAAGCGAGAGTTGTAAACTAAGAGGAACTTAAAGTTTAAACCTACCATTAAATTATAAAGATAATAATAAAAGATTTAAAGCTTTAAGAAAAAGAAAAATGTGGTAAATTAAAACAAATTTAAAGGATATGATGAAACATTATTGTTGAGAATAGGACGATCACGTGCTATGTATAATGACTCCTTGATTAAAAGATCAAAAGAGTTGGATGCTCGACTGATAACCTTGAAGCAATCTAATGTAATTGGATGATTGCTATTTGAGATATGTTTGTGAATAGCAGATAAACTATCACCCTGAATTGGCTTTCCTGTAGCAAATGAGATGCCAGTATGCTCTGCCATTCTACTCCCAACATGTCGGCGAGTTTCACCGATGTAACTAGCCATACAGCTAGAACACGTATACTTATATACTAAATTTGAGAGTAGCTTAGCAGGTACAGCATCCTTGTTCTTGAAAAACCGGCTGATACACATAACAGGTTTGTAAACAAACCTTACTCTAATCTGAGGGTAAAATGCAGATATAACCTTTAGAATTCTGCTGCGTACATTGTAGCCATGCACACCAGTGTAAGGCAATACAAGAGAATAGCATAGTTTATCACACCCAAATTTTATGTCATCACTCTTATTATAAACTTTTGTCATAAAGTCTGATATGACCTTATCAATCAAGCTAAGCGGATACTCATTTTGCAGTAGAGTCTGCTTCAGCTTGTCAATATCAGAGACAAAAGTCTGATATGAGTTACAAATCATGTGAATACGACTCACAAGTGTCTTTATTAAACCAACTTTTTATAGGAAGCTAATTTTGTTTTCAATGAGCAGAAAACAATTCTAAGTTGTCAGAAAGTTAATTATTTTGTGCTGAAACCTTTAAACAAATAGACAAGGAAAATGCATAAGCATTTAGATTACAAGAAGATTGACTGTGGAGTGTTTAAATCGTGCGGTTGGGGCTAAATAAACATTAAATATAATACTCAGCGTTAGGCGCCAAAAATTTCTTGGGATTTTTGCTGAAAAATACGTTGAAAAAGCATAAAAATTACTTCACTTTTGCCCAAAACGGACTTTGTATCCGTGTGGTGTTAAAAACCGTGCTCCAACCAATTTTTCGTTTTCCGTTTGCTGGAGGCCAGGAATCGAAAAACAGCAGAAGCCTGAGCCAGAACCAGACCTCCGGTCGATCCCTAATTAACATTGACAAAAATTTACGAATTCATCAGGGTCCAGTTTCGACCTTATGACTCACATGTTGAGAAATCAGCCGTGAAGTGAATTTAATCATAGATTTTTATGTCCGACTACGAAATTGAGCATATAATTTTGATTTATTTGCAATTATTTTGTTTCATTGAAAATTTCTTGCAAAGAAGTGCTGAAAAAGCTTTTATTATTGCGTATACTAATTTTGTACGATATCCGAGCAGGCCCTTTTCCATAACAGACCGCCTTCTCTCCAAAATAAAATTTTTTTTGAATAGACAAATATCTCCCGAAAGAAAGAATGATAAATTCCTGAATTGCGTCTAAAACATAGCCAAAACAGGTTTTTGAGGTAATTTTGAGCAAGAAAACGCAAATATTTTAGGCGCTTCGCGCTGAATTTATTGTTTATAGTGTATACAGTTTTGATCTTCTAAACCGCTCAAAATCACTCAAATTTGAGTTAGACATCTAGAGCATGTCAATTATTCCGGCGCTTCGCGCAGGATTTGTTGTTCTGGTGTAGTTTTTATCTTCTAAATTGCTCAAAATCGATCAATTTTAAGATATATGAAAAACATGAAGCTTTTTCCGGCGCCTTGCGCTGGATTTATCGGTTATCTATAGCTCCTGTCTTCTATTCGATCAAAACTGCTCAAATTTGATTTATGATATGAATGACATAAATTTTATTCCGGCGCAATTTTTTGTTCAAGTATAGTTTCTGTCTTCAAGCCCGCTCAAAACCACTCAAATTTGAGTTAGACATGAAGAAAATAATAAATTTTTTAGCACGCTGCACCAGTATTTTTGTACGAGCCTCTTTGTACATGTACAAAGATCCCCGGAAAAGTCTTTGTACGAGCGAAAATTTTTTTGTACATATAACGTATAGATATTCAATTGAATGTATACATTTTTACATACTACTAGATTGTTATCCGTGACCCGCACGCTTCACAAAAGGTGTAACTTTGTCCTAAATTCAGCTGGTTATATTAGTTCGGCCCGAAACGCCAAAATTTTCATGAGACTTAGGTTGAAATTACACATAAAATTCGACTCAGCAAGTTAAAATGACTTGTGTTACACAATTATAAATAATAAGCGGTTGCAATGTGCTGACTGAATCTCATAATAGACACCAATCTGCTTATGAATTTAATGCAACGCGAAGATAAAAGAGTCAATTTTATCTTCAAACGGCAGAAAACAGTGCAAAGTTGTTTAATAGTTCTTTTTTCTGCATAAAATCTTTATAAAACAGTGGAAATAGATGTAAAAGATGCTTCAATCTGTACAAAGATGCTTACAGATAGATTTTGGAGTGTTTAATGCCCGCGCCTGGAGCTAAATAGAATGTAATTATGATACTCGGCGCGAAGCGCCAAAATTTTTAGAAATTTTGCTTAAAAATAATCCAAAAAACGTTAAAATTACTATTACTTTGCCCCAAAAAGTCTTTGTACATTGTACAAAGATGGCTCCGAAAATCTTTGTACGAGCCTCAAAATCTTTGTCTCGTACAAAAAAAAACAGTGTTTGTACGTGTACAAAGACGGTCCCAAAAGTCTTTGTACACCGGGAAAAATCTTTACCGAATACAAAAAAACCGTGCAGTCTGCACCGAATTATCCATTTCCTGTTTTGTTTTTCTTAGCAAAACAGAAACATTAAATACAAGGTCAAAAGTTAAGGAATTGTTTGTCGATGGAATAGTAAAGAATCACTTGTACAGATAGTTTAAACGATAGAGATTTGTTTTGTATGAGAATTAAATAAAGTGAAAATTTTTTGAAATTTTCAAACAGTTTTCTTCGCCATTGTGTAGAGCTCGCCAAGACACGGGAAAAATGCCTTTATTTTAGCCCATCTTCAAATAATTCTCGAGATATCTGACTTCAAAAATTTCCGACCGCCCCCGAAACAAAATCCTGAATATGGACCAGTATCCGAGTATCGAAAAATTAGGAAACCTTTTTTGAAAAGTGACCAACCAACCTAAAAATTGGATGCCGCAATGGGGCGAAGCTCTGGCCATTGCCCAGGTATGGTGATGCTCTTCCAAAATTTTTTAAATACCTACTAATTAAGATTTTTGGATGTAGATAGTCACTTTTGGCTGTCAGCTACATGATGCTTCAGCATTGCAACATAGTATGACCAACTGCAAAAAGATTAAAATCATAAAGCTTTATTCAACTGCATAAGTGTAAAAGACAGGCAAATGATCAATGCACATAATTCAAGAGATTTACAATAAATTTGAGCAAAAAATAATTTTTTTTTCTTTTTCCGAAAAAATCGACAATTTAGGTGGATGGGGAAGAGGAAATAATTCAGGAGGGAGGTGCCGCCAAAACGGATGATTGGGCATTGTACAGAGACTTTCGGGGACCAATTTTGTTCATATTTGGGAAGGCAAAAACAGAAAAAATGCTGAAATTCGCAAACATGTATTACATAGTGTGCCAAAAGGACTGTTTGATAGGTCTATAGCCGGTATCATGCCAGAAAAGGCATTTCAAAAGAAACATGCCAAATTTATTGGTGGTTTGCACCTTTTAAAATCCATTCATGTAAATTTTGTCGTAAGAACGAAAGATTCATAAATGCTGTTTTACCACACTAAAATCGCTTTAGATTAGATTTCACAGAAAATTCTATGACAAAAATGGAAAAAGAATTTTAGAGAGCATCTTAATACAGCAAGTTAAAATTATTCGAAGAGACAACAATAGGATGATGTACACGTCACTTGAAAATAAGCACTATATGAAAATCAATCAAACAATAGCAAAGTTCAAAAATTTTATTAAAAAATGAATTCAAATCGCCGTATGCACAATGGACGCGCTTACAAGTAACGGTTCAAAGTTTGAAAAGGAGGCAAACCATTTTCACGGGGATAGTTGAAAACATCTATACAGCAATAGGAAAGTACGCTAAAATACGGAAGATGCAAGAAAAACTTAGAGGGCATAAATTATGAATTTCTATAGAGCTTGGGAGGAGAAACTACGAAGTTACACAATCGATAGAGACCAGTGCCCCAGAATTTACCGAAGTTTCAAAACGAAGTATAAACATGTGAAGTGAAGACTGACTTCAGTGATTTGAACGACATAATGGCGTGAAAATGTGCACGGTTCCGAGCACACGTGGGCGTCGGAGGGGCGGGGGTGGTTTGGTGGTATGCACCATACATGCACAGCATGGGAATTCTGAGGGGGGTGAAAACCTAAAGTGCCTTTTTTGGGCCCAAAAATGGCCGGTACGCGTTGAAAAACATCGTTTTTGGCGTTTCTGACGATACTCTATCCTTCTAGAGCATAAAATCATGAGAAAAATTTCGAAAAAAGTCGAATAAATTGACCAATATATCGCTTAAAACATGAATATATGGCGCGAAGCGTCGAAATTTGACGATTTTGAGCAAATAGATAGCCAAAAGACCCTTAAAAAGACACTTTTTCTAAAATTTTTCAGGTAAGTTTAGGAAACTTTTGAAAAATCACCAATTCTGGGGGGGTGAAAAAAAAGAACACTTGCAGAAATAATGTATTATAATCCATATCAAAATAATGTGGCATCAACATAAAAACAAAAAAAAGTTATGGCTCAGTAAAACAACAATTAATAAAACGACAACAAAGCGTTACAATTTTATTTTTGAATTTCAATAATGAGATATGTCTTCACAAAAATCATAAGCTGGCCATTTAGTGACGCCTTTATTTAAAATAAAAGAATCGTAGCACATTAAAAGTATAAAATGACTAACTGTAAATGACCATTATTTCAACTCCGCAAAAAAAGATTAAGTGGCAGATAGTCATTTCATCCCTCCTGATATACCGCAAAAAGCGACTAACTGGCATTTAGACCTTTTTTGATGTTTCAATTTTCATGATATGCAGATAGTCAGAACAAAAAAGTTGATTTGCTTGGGATTGAGCTTCGGCTGCAGATAGTCACTTTTGGCAGTCATGCTCATCAATACTGACATGCAGATACCACTTTTATCTCAATTTTGGCAAAAATGCAGATAGTCACTTTTTGCAGTAAGCCCTCGTATGGTTTGCTAAATTAGGATGAGATGCAACGTAGATATTGCAAAGTAGCAGAAGGGAAAACGCACTGTGGTTTTGCTAAATTATGATGTGATGCAAAGTAGCAGAAGGGAGACCCAATGTGGTTTGTTAAATTATGATGAGATGCAAAGTAGGTATTGCAAAGTGTATTTACGCGTAAGTGGTTTAAACTGATTGGTATCATGTAGTGTCCGTGCCCTTGGCGGCCGCAACGCGCCGCGACGCGCTACCATGTCAAAATTTTCAATTTTGAGCCATTAAGTCCTATTCAGAAGTAAAAATCGGCGATGTCGCCGATTTTCCCGATTTTGATCGGCAAAATCAGCGATTTTGCCGATTTTAGTCGGCGATTTTCCCGATTTTGGTGGGCAAAATCCGCGACATCGCCGATTTTGCCGATTTTAATCGGCGATTTCTGCGATTTTCCCGATTAAAATCGGCAAAGTCGGCAATATCGCCGTCTAAAATCGGCAGAATCGCCATTGTCTGCGATTCTCCCGATTTTCTTTGTTAACATAGCCGATTATGCCCGTTTAAGTCGGCTATTCCGGCCGATTTTGTCCACGATTATGCATATTCCAGATATGTATCATGGACAAAACTAGGCATAGAACAAATGCTCTGCAGTTCCGACTAGGTACATTATATATTACTAGCAAAGAAAAATGCTCCGATGGAACAAAAAAGATGAATATACTTGGAATTGTGGATTATTAAGGATGTAAAAGGAGGGAACTAGGAAAAATCTACCTAAAGTCGCAAAATCTGCAAAAAATCAAACTTTCTCTAAGCAACGCAAAAAATCGATGTATATTCTGCGGCCTCTAAAAAAGTGTCCTTTTTAAATAATGTTCGAAGTTTCAGATAAGAGTGTACGAAATCTATCAAGGTTACTTTTTTAAATTGCTGGCACTTGAATGATAGAAAACTAAGAGGTATTGTATTTATAGTTGCTTTATTTTGTTATGAGCATTATAGCAAGCAAAGCAGGGGCCGATTGATTAGTGCACACAATCGTTTCGGACATGCTAGTGTATCTACATTTAGTCTGTTTCAAGTCAACTTACGCGTTTCCTACTGTTTTAACCAACCATGTCTCCAATTGTCTTCGATGTTTGCTATTTCATTCAATAGGCTTAGAAGACGGTTAGTTTACTCAATATCATTTCCCATAGCTACTGCATAACTAACGTGCTGCTTTTTCAATCATTTTTATGGTTAAATATTTATTTTAATCTGTTGGCCGCAATATATACATCCACTTTTTGCGTTGCTTAGAGAAAGTTTGATTTTTAGCAGATTTTGCGACTTTAGGTAGATTTTTCCTAGTCCCCTCCTTCTACATCCTTAATAATCCACAATTCCAAGTATATTCATCTTTTTTGTTCCATCGGAGCATTTTCTTTGCTAGTACCCCACTTTTAATTAGTTTGATTTGAGTACATCAGTCAGTAAACACATATATACAGTAACATGCCATTATAATGACAGCAGTCCAAGAACACGGAAAACAATACTGTTCTTAACATCAGCATTATCCTTTTCAAACAAGACAACCTTATATTATTTTAACAGATCAATGTTTTTCAGCATTAACTTTACGCAAATATCAAGTGTAAGGAACATTAACGCTCAGATTTGGAAGAAAATAAATTTGTAGTATAAACTACATTTTAACAACAAATGATTAGTGCACACTTCACACAACTACTAGGTGTAGAGAAAACTAATAGTCAGATTCATAGGTGGGCAGCACCAAAATTCTGGGGGGGGGTGAAAAAATTTCTGGAGGGGGTGAAAATTTTTAAAGGTCAAAAAAATGGTCTTAAAAGTGGTCGTATGGCGAAAAAACACCATTCTTCGACGTTTCTCATCGAGCACTATCCAATGGCATCAAAAAATTGCTGAAAAAGCAAAAAAAATTTTTTCTGGGGGGGGTATTTTGATTTCTGGGGGGGTATTTTGATTTCTGGGGGGGGTATTTCAACTTCTGGGGGGTGCATACCCCACCAAACCCCACGCCCATGTGTGGTCAGATTCTCAATTCTGATTTTACATAGAACATTTTGAAAAAAATTAAGCTTCTGCAAGGCTCTAGAACAAGAGTTGAGTTAATATGCAGTGTAAACTTTACACAACCACAGAGTTTAAAGAAAATTTCAGTCGGATTCGTAGTTCTGATATTACGATCAACATTTATGAAAAAATTAAGTCTCCACAATGGCCCAAGGACAAATAAATATCAGATGTGTTAACGTAGACTCATGCTACGTTCACTTCGCTTACTTAACCTGAATCTCAAGCTTATGCGCTCACACAGGGGTTCTCGCCCTTTTTAGGAGGTCGATCACCAGCCAGCGGTTCGGGGGTAAGCGGCCCGGCCTATTCATGGTAGCCCGTCCCTCTACGCACGCACCTAGTGAAACTTATTTACTTAACCCCTTTGAGATTAAGTACCTAATTAAAGTAAGTTCCCGGGAAACCTAATTGAGGGCTAAGAAAGATTATTATTTAACTTGTTTTGGACCGAATTACGGTGCTTGAAAATATTAAGACACGATTTCCGAGAGGGTCGACCAAAGTCATGATGAGTTGAAAAAAAGTTTCCCTGAAAATTAGATATATGGGTCAGTTTTTGGAGCTAAGAATCATGGCGACATTCACTTTTCATAAAAATGAATATTCATCGAGCTGCAGTAATCCAAAGTTTGAAAATTTGGTTATTTTTACGAAATTTTTGTACTTTTGTATAAACTCAGTTTTCTTCCGTTACACTAATGGCAGAGCAGTAAAATTTGGTATGATCATAGGGCATACGTGATTAATAGGAAAAATTTAAAATTAGAATTTTTTCGCATTTTATGCGCTTTACACAAAAGTGTAAAGTCAAATTTTTCGGCTATTTTTAAAAAAAATTTTTTACATTAATCGTGCCTAGTCAGTCAATCTTTGAGAAGCACTAAAAATATTTACTGTGCATAACGTGCGCACATGTCCCCAACATATGTGTAAAATTTAATGAAAATTGTGATACCCTTTCTATACGAAGTTGAACATCAAGTAAACAGTTATTCCCCATATTTTCGAAAAATTTATTTTGATGTTAATTTTGTTTGTGTATCATTTAATACCGAGCAGCAATTTTGATGCGAATATAGAGTCATACATAATCTTTCATAAATTCATAGAATTATAGTTTTTACGCGCTTGTTGCACTTTACACAAACGTGTAAAATCAGATTTTTGGTTAATTTTTAAATTTTTTGTAACATAAATTCAGCCCATACAGTCTATTTTTAAGAGGCCTAAAAATATTTATACCGATTACATCTAAACATACCCCCAATCTACGTGTAAAGTTTAATAAAAATCACAATACCCTTTCTGTGAAAAGTTGAACATCAACTGAACAGTTTTACGCAATCTATCTCAAAAAACTCATTTTGCTGTCAATTTGTTTGCTCAACATTTGAAACTGAGCAGCAATTTTTGGTGCAAATATAGAGTGATAAACAATCTGTCAGAAATTCATTGAATTTTTATTTTTTTACATTTGTTGCACTTTACACACATATGCAAAGTCAAATTTTTAGTGAATTTTTTCGTTTTTTTGACACTAATCCTGCCCATGCAGTTTAATGTTCAAATATTTTTGCTCCTTCATTATAAAATACAATGAAAGATATAGAATTAAGAATTATATGCATTAGTTGCACTTTAACAAAGTGTAAAGAAAAATTTTATCCTAGCCTTACATTTGATTTAAACAGCAATACTGCTTTTTGTATGAAAACTGAATTATTTTTGAGCATTCTCTACAGCTCTACCTAACGTTAAATTCTGTCTGCATATGCAATGCATCAAATCTTGGTGATGCACAAATTTTCAGCCATCTAAATATAAAGAATTCTATTTTACCACTTGTATAGTTAAAACATGATAGGATATTCGACCCATAAAGCGTATGAATATTAAAGTATACGTCATCATTTTTGCAATACAGTCCAGCCATCAGAAAAAATATTTTTAGAATTTTATTTGATGTAGACATAATTTTTCAGAGAATGTCTAGTTCCGTTTTTTATGGAAGCTTTATTTTCTCTCTCCTGTTTGATCCAGCAAAAGTTTCAGACCTAAGCTTTTGAAAGCCTAGAGAAAGTCTATAATTTTCGAAAAAAATTATTGTTTTCCATTCTAATTAGATCTGAAAAGAATTGGAAAAAATTCAGAAATCATAACTTAAACTCACGTAGCTAGGTATAACCACTCTTTTTTCCCAGCAATTTCTTTGTCATCTTCCAACGCATAGCAACAAAAGCGTTGTAGCTTTTTATTGCCATTTAAATTATAGCCAAAACTAGCAGTAATCAGTGTGAAGCGTCAAATTTTTGGGTTATTCTCAAAAAATTGCCGCAGGAAAGTATTATTCAACCATGTAACTCCATTCCAGAAAATTCAAAATTTCCCCAGAGGGAGGAATTACCCTCCCCCTTCACTGGCCGCACAATTGAATACTATGCTTATTGAATACGCACGGAAAAAAGAAGACCCATAAAATAAAATAAAAGATCAAGAGACAGCCACTTTGGCTTGATGACAAAATACAGTTCAAAATCTAACAATAAAACAACAAAAGATTTATTCCTATGTACGTCAAAGAAAAATATATGACAACAATAAATACACAGCTTATGATAAAAACAGATGATGAGTTATAAACGATTCATAAGAGACAATATATGTATGATTTGGCTGACATTCATACCCAAAAATTTTTTAAAAATTTTTCCACTTTTACAACGTTTTTTGGGAGGTAGGTATAGAAACGTCAAAAATAGAGCGCCGTGTTGAAAGATTTGTTTATTAAGTAGAAAATCCTATGTGACGCATGTAATAGCAGTGTTTGATGCACTTTTTGTATAACAATTTTACGCTCTACTAGATCAGTATACGTTTACTTCTGTTTAAACTTGAATTTCCTTCCTTCAATTTAGCATTTTTAGCCAATTACGAAGTCGCTTTTGAAATTAAAAACTCGAAAAGTTATCAATATTGATTGAAGCGCCAGAAAATTCTGAAATTTTACGTCTGTAAAACGCATTTTCACATAATAAAAATAGTCCGAATCTACTGCGGACTAGTAAAGTAAAGTAAAGTTTATTGCAACAGCGAAAATACGTCATCAGAAAACATTAACGAAGAGAAAAATGTACAGTCGCGGAAAATGTAGAATACAGAATAAAGACATTAAAGCAATAATGCGAATACAGCTCGCACCAAGAAGAAACATTGCTGTGCAAGGTCATAAAGGCAGTGCTCTTACTTATGACTAAGGTTTATTCTCCATAGTTCATTTTTAGATTTTCTAATTTTAGCCTAAACATATTACTACTGGAAGCGTTTACCACTGATTCGGGGAGCATATTCCAAACATTTATTATTCTGTGACTGAAAAAATATTTCTTCAAGTTAGATTTTAGAGCAGTGACTTTTAATTTTAATGTGTTGGTGGATCTAGTGTTGTTGTCTGATAATGTGAAGAAGTCATTTACATTAACATCAACTGCAGAATGAAACATTTTGTATACCATAGTTAAATCGTACAATAACCTTCTATTCTCTAGATATTCCAGATTCAATACCTGAAGTCGATCCTGATAAGACATGATGTTTGGATAACGGCACCCTAAGACACGTTTAGTAAAGTATCGTTGAACCTTTTCAATGTTACGAATATTTTGCTTTGTATGTGGTGACCAAACAGAGGTCGAATATTCTAAAAGAGGCCGTACATAAGTTTTATAGGCCATTGTGAGAAGTGTCAAATCCTTACTTTTGAAACAGCGAAAAATAAGTGACATGCGATGAAAGGCCTGCTTCACAAGTTTGCTTATGTGAGCAGTAAAATTGAGTTTTTCATCAATTAATATGCCTAAATCTTTTACAGGGGATTTTGAGGTTGAGACGAGGCTATTATTTATTGTGTAAACCATTCGAGAATTATTATGACCAAAATGAAGGACCTGACATTTTGGTAAGGATAAAGAAAGCTGCCAAAAATCTGACCATTCAGAAATTCGATTTAGCAATTTTTGAAGATGGAAAAAGTGCTCAGACTTTGCATAAATCTTAATATCATCTGCAAAAATAAGCATGTTTGAATAATGATCAGTTAGTAAAGATGTAATGTCATTTATGTAGAACAGAAATAAGATTGGACCCAGGACGCTGCCCTGTGGTACACCACTAAAAACACAGGTCTCATTTGAGAAATTTTTAGCGATTCTAACTCTCTGAGTCCTATTACTAAGAAAGTTTTTAATCCATTTAAGTACGTAACCTTGAATACCGTATTTTGACAATTTGAGAACCAGTTTACTGTGAGAGATGGAATCAAACGCTTTTGCAAAATCCAAGTATATAGCGTCCATGGGCTCTTTATTGTCTACATTGTTAATTATCTTATTTAAATAGCACAAGAGTTGCAATTCACATGATTTTTTAGGAAGAAAACCAAACTGTTCAAACGAAATCAAGTTATTTCTTTTAGCATAATCCATTAACTGAGTTTTCAAGACTTTTTCAAGAATTCGGCAGCTAACACAAGTTAAAGAAATCGGACGATAATTAGAAGATAAAGATGCATCGCCTTTCTTTAAGACTGCAATTACAAAAGCAGTTTTCCAAATTTTGGGTAAGGTTCCAGACAGTAAGGATACTAGAAAAATTTTTTTCAAAGGAGTTTTCAAAGAATAAGCTAATTTTTTGAAAAGAATACTTGGAAGCCCATCAGGTCCACTTGAAGGTGAAGAACTCAAACCTTTTATAGCAGCTATAATATCGTCTTCCGTACACGAAATATGATCAATAATACTTTCTGTAAAGGGTGTAGGTAAATCAGGTAAAATGCCATTATCGAGGGTGAAAGCATCAGAGAATAAATTGTTAAGTAGATTAGCTTTTTTAGATTCGTCAAAAATGCATTTACCGTTTTCATCCTTTAGGGGTGGAGAACGCGTTTTATCCTGTAAACGTTTACCAACGTAACTGTAAAATTTCTTTACGTTTGACTTTTCAACGAGTTTTTGTTCGTTTTTACAGTAATGCTCATGAACAGCACTTTCTAAAGAAGCAGTAATTTGTTTGTATTCATGCTTTAATTGAGACGTTTTAAATTTTTTGAGCTTTCTCCACAAGTTTAACTTTTTTCGCTGTAATTTTTTTATGACTAGAGGGTATCTTTTTGGTGATTTGCTTTTGAAAGGGATAAATAGACATACACCTTCATTTATAATACACAGGAATTTTTTATAAAATTCATCTATATTTGTGCAGTCAAAGAAAGCTTCTTCCCAACTAATATAATCAAGGTAAGTGGCAAAATCAACGTAATTTCCACGATTAAAATCTCTAATTTTTTCAATATTTCTTGATTTCTCAAAATTTGTTAGAAATTTAAAATCAATCTGACTGTGATCACATGTGCCCATTAATGGTGGTAATACAGAAATATCAAAACATAAGCTCATGTTGTTAACAAAAATAAGGTCTAAAATGTTATCAGAACGAGTAGGCTCGGTAACTAATTGATAAAAATTATGACTAGTTACAGTAATCCAGAAAAGACGTGAGCTTTTGTCAGATGGAATTTTGGTTTCAGACCAATTAATTGACGGAAAGTTGAAATCACCTAGGAGCACAGTAGGATAGTTGTCTCGAAGACAATAATCAATGAGCTCACAAACCGTTTTTGTTTGGTTGAAGTCGTAATGAGGAGAACGATAAATTAATATTATTCTCAGAACAGTGTTTTTAAAAAAGAGATCTAGAACTAAGGATTCAGCCATGCTATATTCGTTTGGAAAACTAAAAATGCTAACTTTTATAGATTTTCTAACCAAAGCACAAACACCACCGCCTTTATAAGCTCTATCCTTTCGAAAAACTTGAAAGTCTGAATTATAGAAAACGCTACCATCGGGAGTATCTTTGTTGAGCCATGATTCGGTAATAAAAACAAAATCGTACCTTTCAAGAATCGAATCCAAAAATACAGTTTTATTGTTTATACTACGAACATTAATTAAAGTAACCTTTAGAGAATTTACACAGCCTAATCCCTAGCAGTCAGCAATGTTCGGCAGTAATTATTTGCAGTCAACTGCAGGTAATATAACACACAATGTAAAATTATATGCAGTCAAAAACAGGCGGCCTAGACTGCAGGTAATATAGCACACAATGTAAAATTATATGCAGTCAAAAACCAGCGGCCTAGACTGCAGGCAATATAGCACACAATGTCAAATTATATTCAGTCAAAAACCAGCGGCCTAGACTGCAGGTAATATATCACACAACGTAAAATTATATGCAGTCAAAAACCAGCGGCCTAGACTGCAGGTAATATAGCCAGGGTTGGCAAGGCTGGGTTTTTTGAACTTGGGTTTTTTGGGTTTTTTTGTGGGTTTTTTGGGTGCAAGAAATCGTTGGGTTTTGGGTTTTTTGGGTTTTTTATCAACAGGTTTAGAATTTATTTGTAATGGAATTAAATACTGCATATTGTCAATGTTTTCTGTATCATGGTTGTTCCTTTTACAATTGCTTGCGATGCACGAGGTTAAGTGTCCATCCATTCTCATCCTCTCCTCCTTCCTGTTGCTGTTTTTCTCCTATAGTATATACTTTTCAGATGAGAAAAGCCACCCAATAAAGGCAATGTGGCAATGTGGCATGGATTTTTCTACTAATATGGCAAATTTTTTTGTTTTTTTCCTTGAAGCAGAGCAGAATTTATGAAGAAATTTCAATATTATGCATTTAAAAATTGCTCTGCCCAATTATTCATTCTGTTCACACAGCATGGATTGTGCTTGTGAATGCCCAATTTTGTTGTTGAATTTTGTGTATTAGCTGAATAAAGTTGTTGTTTACTTGTTTTGTTTTGTGTCTTGAAGCTGTTGAAGTACTCTCAGCTATCTATAGCTCGAGCTAGAATTTTTATTAAAAAAAACCCGTAAAAAACCTTTAAAAAACCCAAAAAACCCAAAATTCAAAATTTTCAAATCTTGGTTTTTTCCATCCCCGAATATAGCACACAATGTGATATTATATGCAGTCAAGTTGAATGCTTGTTGTTATAGGAAGCTGGCGCTTTGCTCGCATTTCAACCTGTAGTAGATGGTTTTAGAAGGCACTTCTATTTGAGATGGTCTGGCAGATTTGCTTCCTCACTAGGGAATATTTTTTGCGCTGCATGGGTAGCACACTCAATAGCTGCCCAGTCGCCCATTAGCGCATGCTGATGGGCCAGCTAAGCTCTGGGGCATACATACATATACACATATTTGATCAATCCGGAATAAATCTATAACTACATACATACGCAGACTGGCACTATCACAGCCAATTAATCTTATGATGTCAGTTGTATACCGTGTCTCCCTAGGGGCAAAGCTATAACATCGCCTATGTTATAGCATAGGCGGAGAGGCTCAGAATCTGCTCCCTGTCTTTTCTCAGGGAGCAATGCTGCAGCATAGGTCGTGTTGTAGCATCGGGGCCTGCCCCGACCTGCCCGGGGAGGGGGCGCACGCAAGCCCAGGGCCAGGGGAGGGGCAAATTTCCAGGGGGGGGAATTTCCCTGGGGGAAAAATTGAAAGAGCTATAATTCAAGAACCAGCGGCCGGATCGGACTAAAAATTTCAGAGTCTGTTGAGTATATGTTAGGTATGCTATGTACGAAATTTTAGCGCGCAACCTACAGTATACCAGCATTAGTTTACACTTTTGCATAATTCAAGAACCAATGGCCGGATTTTGTTCAAATTTTCATGACATGATGTATATAGGCGAGTCATGCTATGCACAGAATTTCAGTGCGCAGCCTACAGTATACCAGTTTACTTTACACTTTCTCATTTGGTACTATAACTTTAGAAATAGAGGGCGGATTGGGCTGAAATTTTCATAGTAGGGTGGGTTTATGTTGCATGTGTTATCTTATTGTTATCAACATGTAATCTACAGTATGCCAATTTTAGTTTACACTTCCTCATACAGGAACGTAAATCAAGAACCAATGGCTGGATTTTGTTCAGATTTTCAGGATATGATGTATATAGGCGAGGCATGCAATGCATAGAATTTTAGCGCGCAGCCTACAGTATACCAAATTACTTTACACTTGCTCAAATAGTGATATAACTTTAGAAATAGAGGGCGGATTGGGTTAAAATTTTCATAGTAGGGTGGGTTTATGTTGCATGTGTTATCATATTGTTATCAGCATGTAATCTACAGTATGCCGATTTTAGTTTACACTTCCTCATATAGCACCATATTTCAAGAACCAATGCTTGGATTTTGTTCAGATTTTCAGGATATGATGTATAGAGGCGAGGCATGCTATGCATAGAATTTTAGTGCGCAGCCTACAGTATACCAATTTACTTTACACTTGCTCAAATATTACTATAACCTTAGAAATAGAGGGCGGATTGGGTTAAAATTTTCATAGTAGGGTGGGTTTATGTTGCATGTATCATTTTATTGTTATCAGCATGTGATCTACAGTATGCGGATTTTAGTTCACACTTCCTCACATAGCACCATATTTAAAGAACCAATGCTGTGATTTTGTTCAAATTGTTAGGATATGATGTATATAGGCAAGGCATGCTATATATGGAATTTCAGCGCACAGCCTACAGTACACCAGTTTACTTTACACTTTCTCATATAGCACTATATTTCAAGAACTAGAGGGCAGATTTGGCTCAAATTTTCAAAGTACGTTAGGTTTACGTAGGTATGCTATGTACAAAATTTTAGCGCACAACCTACAGTATGCTGATTTTTTTACACTGTCTTTACAATGCTTAATTTTTTACCAGTACTTGTCTAATGATGCCATTAGGGGTTATTTTTGCCCAAAAATAAGCAATCAGTATAGGCAAACATTGCTCAAATTTAATTATCATGCAATTTTGAGCTTCTCAAAGTTTATCAGAAAATACCTGAAAAAGGGCGATCTTTGCCTGCTCTCCAACTTGTGGAAATTTTTAAGCCCTGAAGCTATGGTTTTACTTTACAAACCTCCACACAAAATTCATTAATGAAAACATAACTTCATCCATGTCATCAGTATTGATCTAAAAATTTGCAAAGTTTGGAATATTTTTTGTAAAGCTTAGAAAATTTTTTGTAAAATTTGGAATATTTTTTGTAAAGTTTGGAATATTTTTTGTAAAGTTTGGAATGATTTTTACATGCTTAAGCATAGTACTTTTGCAAGGTTTGGAATATTTTTATGTAAAGTTTGGAATATTTTTTGTAAAATTTGGAATATTTCTTGTAAAGTTTGGAATATTTTTTGTAAAATTTGGAAAATTATTTGTAAAGTTTGAAATATTATGTATCTAATCTGCATTTCTCAAGCATTGTTGAAACTATTTTATATGCTCTGTGCAACTCATGCTCCTGTTTTGCACCTGTAAGGATCAATTTTCCGCTGGTGAACAGCAAAAATGTTATGTTTCTGAATTTGTATATTAAGCCAGGAAACAGTTCTACTTCATACATGCATTTTCTTTTCACCAGCTCATAAAATTTGCAAAGATTAATGCAGAACCCTAAATTTGCTGAACCTGCAAACATATGGGGTTTCACCTTTAAATCATCACTTCTAGCATTTAATGCATCTACAGCTGCTTTTATAGCACTTTCACCATCTTTCACTGTTTTAGCTCCAACACATACAATTTTACCCGATTCGAAAATCACTAATGTTGCCTGAGGTAGTCAAAATACAATTCCTGGAAATCTCAAATAATTGTATTGTGCAGTCTTTGGTAATTTCTGGTAGATTTCTTCGAGGTTCAGCGTATTGGGTAGTGCTGTAGTCAGTAAAATATTTTGTATAGTTACCATTTTTCTATAAATACTTCTTGATAATTTATATTTATACCTAAGACCATGATATTCCAACATCCTTTTACCAGCCTTGTTTCAGGACCAACAAAGTCAGGCAAAACAACATTTGTCAAGCGATTAATTGAGAATAGAGCATGCCTGATTGATACTAAAATCAAAAAGATTTGGTGGTGCTTCATGGAAAACCAGCCTCTTCATAAAAAATTAAATGATGTTTTATTCATAGAAGGGCTTCCTGATTTTAATTACCTAAAACAATTTAGTCATATGCCTCAACTTCTGATTATTGATGATCTTATGCAACAGAGCAAGGGTAATGCCCAGATTGTGCAACTTTTCACAAGGAGTTGTCATCATTGAAACATTAGCATTATACACATTGTTCAAAACGTTTTCTTTGATGGTCTGAGAACTTCACGCATCAACTCTGATTATATAATTTTATTCAAACACCCTGCTGATCAGCTACAGGCACAAATGCTTTCCAGACAGCTCTATCCTGCCAATGCTAAATATTTTCCACAAGCTTATTCTGATGCTACTTCTCAGTCACATGGTTACCTTTTAATTGATCTAACTCAAAATGCTAGAGATGAGATCAGGCTTAAAACAAATATTTTCAGCAGGCATCCAACTGTTTATATGCAGAAATCTATAAATACTAGTAGAGATATTGCGACAAAAAAGGGAAAAAATGGGTAAAGAACGATTAACACGCAATATTGGTTGTTTACATCTCCTAAGTCAGGCAAAAAAACCTCAAAGAACCGCTATTATAAATTCTGCAAGCAAAGATCAAATCCTTTGTCTCTGTGACTGCAAACAACTTTCTGAATTGTAATATTCCTTTTGATAAAAAGGATATAAATAAACTTCTCTTCAAAGATATGAGAATCAAATAAGATACCTGGCAAACAAAAAGCAGGCGACTACAAAACAAAAGAAAGATATTATAATATGGCAAGGTGGTTTTCTTCCTCTTTTACTTACTCCCATACTTACAATAGGTTTAGTCCGCTCGCTGATTTCAGCAGGTATACAAATAATTTTTTCAGTATGTTTCATTTACTACCAACTATTGCATCAGCTAGCAAACTACCAGCTATTGTAAGTATGGGAGTAAGTGAAAGAGGAAGAAAACCACCATCCTGTATTATAATATATTTCTTTTGTTTTGTAGTCACCTGCTTATTGTTTGCCAGGTATCTTATTTGATTCTGATATCTTCGAAGTTTATTCATATCCTTTTTATCAAAAGGAATATTACCATTCAGAAAGTTGTTTGCACAGTCACAGAGACAAAGGATTTGATCTTTGCTGGCAGTATTTATAATAGCGGTTCTTTGAGGATTTTTGCTTGACTTAGGAGATGTAAACAACCAATATTGTGTGTTAATTGTTCTTTACCCATTTTTCCCTTTTTTGTCACAATATCTCTACTAGTATTTATAGATTTCTGCATATAAACAGTTGGATGCCTGCTAAAAATATTTGTTTTAAGCCTGAGCTCATCTCTAGCATTTTGAGTTAGATCAATTAAAAGGTAACCATGTGGCTGAGAAGTAGAATCAGAATAAGCTTGTGGAAAATATTTAGCGTTGGCAGGATAGAGCTGTCTGGAAAGCATTTGTGCCTGTAGCTGATCAGCAGGGTGTTTGAATAAAACTATATAATCAGAGTTGATGCGTGAAGTTCTCAGACCATCAAAGAAAACATTTTGAACAATGTGTATAATGCTAATGTTTCAATGATGACAACTCCTTGTAAAAAGTTGCACAATCTGGGCATTACCCTTGCTCTGTTGCATAAGATCATTGAGAATCAAAAGTTGAGGCATATGACTAAATTGTTTTAGGTAATTAAAATCAGGAAGCCCTTCTATGAATAAAACATCATTCAATTTTTTATAAAGAGGCTGGTTTTCCATGAAGCACCACCAAATCTTTTTGATCTTAGTATCAATCAGGCATGCTCTATTCTCAATCAATCGCTTGACAAATGTTGTTTTGCCTGACTTTGTTGGTCCTGAAACAAGGCAGGTAAAAGGATGTTGGAATATCATGGTCTTAGGTATAAATATAAATTATCAAGAAGTATTTATAGAAAAATGGTAGCTATACAAAATATTTTACTGACTACAGCACTACCCAATTCGCTGAACCTTAAAGAAATCTACCAGAAATTACCAAAGACTGCACAATACAATTATTTGAGATTTCCAGGAATTGTATTTTGACTACCTCAGACAACATTAGTGATTTTCGAATCAGGATAAAATTGTATGTGTTGGAGCTAAAACAGTGAAAGATGGTGAAAGTGCTATACAAGCAGCTGTAGATGCATTAAATGCTAGAAGTGATGATTAAAAGGTGAAACCCCATATGTTTGCAGGTTTGGCAAATTTAGGGTTCCGCATTAATCTTTGCAAATTTTATGAACTGGTGAAAAGAAAATGTATGTATGAAGTAGAACTGTTTCCTGGCTTAATATACAAATTCAGAAATATAACATTTTTGCTGTTCACCTGCAGAAAATTGATCCTTACAGGTGCAAAACAGGAGCATGAGTTGCACAGAGCATATAAAATACTTTCAACAATGCTTGAGAAATGCAGATTGGATACATAATATTTCAAACTTTACGAAAATTTTCCAAATTTTACAAAAAATATTCCAAACTTTACAAGAAATATTCCAAATTTTACAAAAAATATTCTGAACTTTACAAAAAATATTCCAAACTTTGCAAAAGTACTATGCCTAAGCATGTAAAGTTAATTCCAAATTTTACAAAAAAATTTCCAAACTTTACAAAAAATATTCCAAACTTTACAAAAAATATTCCAAATTTTACAAAAATTTTCTAAGCTTTACAAAAAATATTCCAAACTTTGCAAATTTTTATATCAATACTGATGACATGGATGAATTTATGTTTTCATTAATTGAACTTTGTGTGGAGGTTTGTAAAGTAAAACCTATAGCTTCAGGGCTTAAAAATTTCCACAAGTTGAAGAGCAGGCAAAGATTGCCCTTTTTCAGGTGTTTTCTGATAAACTTTGAGAAGCTCAAAATTGCATGATAATTAAATTTGAGCAATGTTCGCCTATACCGGTTGCTTATTTTTGGGCAAAAATAACCCCTAATGGCATCATTAGACAAGTACTGGTAAAAAATTAAGCATTGTAAAGACAGTGTAAAAAATCAGCATACTGTAGGTTGTGCGCTAAAATTTTGTACATAGCAAACCTACGTAAACCTAACGTACTTTGAAAATTTGAGCCAAATCTGCCCTCTAGTTCTTGAAATATAGTGCTATATGAGAAAGTGTAAAGTAAACTGGTGTACTGTAGGCTGTGCGCTGAAATTCCATATATAGCATGCCTTGCCTATATACATCATATCCTAACAATTTGAACAAAATCACAGCATTGGATCTTCAAATATGGTGCTATGTGAGGAAGTGTGAACTAGAATCCGCATGCTGTAGATCACATGCTGATAACAATAAAATGATACATGCAACATAAACGCACCATACTATGAAAATTTTAACCCAATCCGCCATCTATTTCTAAGGTTATAGTAATATTTGAGCAAGTGTAAAGTAAATTGGTATACTGTAGGCTGCGCGCTAAAATTCTATGCATAGCATGCCTCGCCTCTATACATCATATCCTGAAAATCTGAACAAAATCCAAGCATTGGTTCTTGAAATATGGTGCTATATGAGGAAGTGTAAACTAAAATTGGCATACTGTAGATTACATGCTGATAACTATATGATAAAATATGCAACATAAACCCACCCTACTATGAAAATTTTAACCCAATCCGCCCTCTATTTCTAAAGTTATATCACTATTTGAGCAAGTGTAAAGTAATTTGGTATACTGTAGGCTGCGAGCTAAAATTCTATGCATTGCATGCCTCGCCTATATACATCATATCCTGAAAATCTGAACAAAATCCACCATTGGTACTTGATTTACGTTCCTATATGAGGTAGTGTAAACTAAAATCGGCATACTGTAGATTACATGTTGATAACAATAAGATAACACATGCAACATAAACCCACCCTACTATGAAAATTTCAGCCCGATCCACCCTCTATTTCTAAAGTTATAGTACCAAATGAGAAAATGTAAAGTAAACTGGTATACTGTAGGCTGCGCACTGAAATTCTGTGCATAGCATGATTCGCCTATATACATCACGTCATGAAGATTTGAACAAAATCCGGCCATTGGTTCTTGAATTATGCAAAAGTGTTAACTAATGCTGGTATACACACGGTATTTTTGTACTCGGCAAAGATTTTTCCCGATGTACAAAGACTTTTCGGGACTGTCTTTGTACATATACAAAGATTTTTGGGAAGACAAAAATTGCAAAAAAGGTCTAAAATTCGGGAAAATTTCGGCGCTTCGCGCCAAAATGAGTAATTGTGTGTTCTATATATCTTTATAATGGCAGAAATTGCATTTCAAAAGTAAAAATGTCAAATTTTTCGGCGCTTCGCGCCGTTTTAAGAACGATTCTTAGTGATTTTTACCCTTAGAGACCCAGAAATTAGCTAAAACACACTATGAAAAGTTGGAGAACTCTGTTTTTACCACACTAAAGTCGCTGCTATACCATATTATAGTGCCCAAAAAATTTTGTGTGTACAAAATGTACAAAGATTTTTAGGAAGACAAAAACTGTAAAAAGATGTGAAATTCCCACAATTTTCAGCGCTTCGCTCCGAACTGATAAATTATTTGTCCTATATATCTTTAAAATGGCAGAATTTGCATTTAGAATGGAAAAATGTCAACATTTTTCGGTGCTTCGCGCCGTTTTCAGATAATTTTTAGTATTTTTTGGCATTAGAAACCCAGAAATTAGCTATAATACACTACCAAAGATCGAAAACCCTGTTTAACCAAACTAAAATCGCTACTGTACTATAGTATAATACACAAAAATTTGCATGTACAAAATGTACAAAAGACTTTTGGGAACCATCTTTGTACATGTACAAACGGACCTTGTACAAAAAAAAAACACTGGGTATACTGTAGGTTGCGCGCTAAAATTTCGTACATAGCATACCTAACATATACTTAACAGACTCTGAAATTTTTAGTCCGATCCGGCTGCTGGTTCTTGAATTATAGCTCTTTCAATTTTTCCCCCAGGGAAATTCCCCCCCTGGAAATTTGCCCCTCCCATGGCCCTGGGCTTGCGTGCGCCCCCTCCCTGGGCAGGTCGGGGCAGGCCCCTATTCTATTTAACGCAAGAAGTTTATGCAATAAACTCGGCCAACTCCATTTTCTTTTAAACCAGTCAAATTATGACTTGATTTTTATTACAGAAACTTGGCTCACTGATTTTATTGCAGATTCTTTGCTTCTTTTAAACTTTGAATACAGTTTGATTCGCTATGATCGAAAAACAAGACTGGTGGAGGTGTCGCCATAATATTCAAAAAAATTTACCCATAAAAAATGTAAACGTTCTTGATGAGTTTTCTTTGCGAGAAACAATTACTTGTGATATAACTATATTGGAGTCTAAATACAGGTTTATCTTATGCTATAGATCTCCAAGAAAAAACGATGATGTATATAGATCAACAGTTATTGAAGTATTCAAAGTGGTCTTGTAATACTTCTAGAATAATAGTGGCCTTGGGTGATTTTAATTTTCCCGAAATCATGTGGAATAAAAAGTTTGTTCTTCCTGAAAATATTTCTTCACAGTTTCTCGACCTTGTAAATGAGATTGGGCTCTATCAGTTTACACGTCTCCCCACTTTAGGTAATAATATATTAGACTTAATTTTCTGTTCCTACAGGTCATGCGTATTTAATGTAAAAAATGTTGAACCGTTTTCTACTAGCGATCATGATTCACTAACTTTTGATATCCTTATTCCAAACCAATTTGAAACAGATTCTCATATCAAAAACTTTAATTTTAAAAAAGCTGATTATGTTTCTATTTTGCACGATCTATCTATTATTCGCTGGCCTGATACTTTTACAACCTGTACTAATATTGATGATTTTTATGATATTTTTTTAGGTATTTTGAACGCAACGATCAAAGCTCACGTTCCACTGACTTTGTCCCTACCAAAAAAGCGTAAAAAATTTCCAAAGTATATTTTGAACTTACAAGGCAAGAAGAGAAGGGTTTGAGCGACTTTTGAAGAAAAATCTGGGATTGTCAGATCAGTACAAAATGGTTAGTAAGTCTGTTGAGAATGCAATAGCGGATTTTTACAGTCGTGAAGAAAATGAACTGTTAAAAAAAGGTTCATCACTGGAAAATTTTTACAATTTTGTTAACGCGAGGTTAAAATTGAAACAATCTGTGCCTGATCTTGAATCAAATGGTCAGGTTTTTTCTAATGAAACTGCAAAAGCTAACGCTTTCAATGAATTTTTGGTTCAGTTTTTACTATTGATAACCGCATTCTACCATTAAATATTGATTCAATTGAGGTAGACTATCGGCCTATAAATAAGTTTGAACATAGCACAGTTGCTGCAGTTTTAAATAAGATAAAGCCCACTCACTCAGTTGGTCCTGATGGGCTGTCAGCTTATTTTTTAAAACAAATTCGAGTTGCTATAGTTGAACCCCTTTCAACTATTTTTGAGGTATCATATCGTTCTGGTATGCTTCCACGTTTGTGGTTAGAAGCTTTAGTAATTCCAATTTTTAAAAAAGGCAATCCACACTCAGTTGAAAACTATAGGCTGATATCTCTATGTTGTGTTTTGTGTAAAGTTATGGAATCAATAATCAATAATGCCATCCTGGACTATTTTGACAAGAGTGATCTAATAAATCAGCAACAATTTGGATTTCTGAAGAACAAATCCTGTACATCTCAGCTTTTAAAGTGCAGAAACCTGTGGACAAAAACTTTGGACAATCATGTTCCAATGGACACGGTGTATATTGATTTTTGTAAGGCATTCGATTCTGTTGTTCATTCAAAACTAATATTGAAATTAGAATCTTCAGGTATCTCGGGTACTTTGCTCAACTGGGTTAAAGCTTTTTTGATGGGTAGGTCACAAAAGGTGAAAATAAATGGTTTTCTTTCAGCCCCTATTCTGGTAATTAGTGGTGTTCCCCAGGGTAGTGTGCTAGGGCCTACATTATTTTTGGTTTTCATTAACGACCTGGTCAATAGTATCAAGCATAGCAATATCATGCTGTTTGCTGATGATTTAAAAATATTTAATTTTTCACGTGAATTCAGATCCTTGCAAGCAGACCTTGATTCATTGCATGGGTGGACCAAAAAATGGCAACTGCAAATAAGTTATGACAAATGTGCAACCTTGTATTAGGGATATGGCAACCCTAAAAACATCTATAACCTTTTCTTAAAAGATCTAGCTGATGCAGAAGCTTCTATCAAGGATTTATGAGTTTTTGTTAGTAATGACCTGTCCTCTAGCATTCATTGTGTGAATATTGCATCCAAAGCTTCCAGAGTTGCTTCTTTGATACAAAAAACTTTTATTTCCAGAAATATTGATTTGATGGTGAAAGCATTTAAAGTTTATGTAAGACCGATACTAGAGTATAGCACGGTGGTGTGGAGCCCTTACCTGATAAAAGACATCAACCAAATTGGAAATGTTCAACGTAAATTTACAGAACAAATACTTTGGCGGCATCAACAGCAGGATTTGTTTTATAGCGAACGATTGAATTTGTTAGATCTTGAAAGACTCGAAACACGGCGTATCTATTTTGACCTTACTTTTGCTTTTAGGATAATTAAGGGACAGTTGCTTTCTGTTTCAGATTTTTTCGGATTTGCACCTAACAGGAGCACTAGGTCAAATAACGACATAAAGTTGTATATTAGAAAATCTCATTTGGATTGTAGAAAGAACAATTTTGCAAACAGGGTGGCTAGAATTTGGAATACATTGCCACAATGTATTGTTGACTGCAGAAATTTTAAACAGTTTAGGGTTTTGGTTTCAAAGCTTAATTTATTAGAATTTCTTAAGGGGTGTATGTAAGTGCACTGCCTGTACGCCTTGGCTTTACCTACATACCAACTCAATTTCGCATTATTTTTTGCATTTATTGACAATTCCTTTCCTAAAATTGCTCATTTAATAATTCTTTGCATTATTGTATTGGTATTTGTTGTAACATGTCTTGTCCATGTAATTCAGCCAATAAACTATTAACTATTATTAAACTATTAACATGACCTATACTGCAGCATTGCTCCCTGAGAAAAGCCAGGGAGCAGATTCTGAGCCCCTCCGCCTTTGCTATAACATAGGCGATGTTATAGCTTTGCCCCTAGGGAGACACGGTATACAACTGACATCATAAGATTAATTGGCTATAATAGTGCTAGTCTGTGTATGTATGAAGTTATAGATTTATTCCGGATTGAGCTTAAGCTGGCCCATCAACATGCGCTAATGGGCGACTGGGCAGCTATTGAGTGTGCTACCCATGCAGCGCAAAAAAATATACCCTAGTGAGGAAGCAAATCTGCCAGACCATCTCAAATAAAAGTGCCTTCTAAAACCATCTACTACAGATTGAAATGCGAGCAAAGCGCCAGCTTCCCATAACAACAAGCATTCAACTTGACTGCATATAATATCACATTGTGTGCTGTTACCTGCAGTCTAGGCTGCTGGTTTTTGACTGCATATAATTTTACGTTGTGTGCTATATTACCTGCAGTCTAGGCTGCTGGTTTTTGACTGCATATAATTTTTCGTTGTGTGCTAAATTGCCTGCAGTCTAGGCTGCTGGTTTTTGAATGCATATAATTTTACATTGTGTGCTATATTGCCTGCAGTCTAGGCCGCTGGTTTTTGACTGCATATAATTTTACATTGTGTGCTATATTACCTGGTTGACTGCAAATAATTACTGCCTAAACATCAATAACACAAGTATGGAGTAACTTAAGAATATGGTACTTTCAGAATACTAAAAAATAAACTTCAGAAGAGCGGATTTTTTTGCTCAGTACTTAGAAACATGTTTAAAGAAAGCGCAGGAAAAAATATTCATCCATCTATGATCAATATTACAAAAGCTATGGGTTTCATTAATTAGCCTCTTCTCGACCCAAGGAAGCATCTTCTCGATCTAAGTATTTGAAGATTCAAACAGCTGAATGCAGAATCACATGTAGATACCCAATGTACGTCGACCTAAGCATCTATACAGACCTAAGCATTTATACATTGATCTAAGCATGTATACATCGACCTAAGCATCTATACATTGACCTGAGCGAAAGCGACCTCGACCTATAGCAGCTTAAAACACCTTTTACAGATATACTAAGCCTAAGCCTAAGTATAATAGAAGCAATAACTTAGATATTCAATATCTATCAAGTAAAACCGAAAAAACATGCAAAAAATATGGAAATTTTTTTAAAGTTTTTTTTAATTTCAAACAGCTTTCTGCGCCTTTTTTCTCTTTCTCCTTCATTGCTACATATGCTCCCTTCCATAATTTCAGCCCATATTATTTATTTCTAACAAATGTGTAAATCCTTAGATCGAGCCGTCTAATCGTCCCACCCAACACTCAAATCAAGAGTTGCCTGCAAGCAACTTTGCGAATATGGCTCAGATTTTCAGCAAACTTTTTGTCCGCGCTTCAATTTATTATGTTCTACCAGTTTGGCAAGAAATTTTTTGCATAACGCATTCATTTTGCTCGTTTTCTAAAAGTACCATATTCTTAAGTTTGGCCCTAAGTACCTATAATAAAATTAAATCAATTCGGGCAAAACCCCAAAAACCTTTTTTTGCATGACAAGATCGTGCAACAGATGAGGAAATTTCCAATTAGTAGTGAAAATTCTAGAGCACGTTACCATTGGCGCGCAGCGGCTAATAGATTAATAGCAATTACGTAAGATATAAATCAATCCGGTGTGAAGCGCTGGAAAATTTTTGAAGTTCTACCTCTCTAAAACGCATTTTTAACATTACAAAAATTTTCCACAAATGCCAACCAAGCCCAAAAATTTTTTCCATTTCCCAATAGTTTGGTCGACAAATAGACCAAAAAGTGGAAAAAACGATGCCTACTATGGGCAGCTCTGCATTGAATGACAGACATGTACAGTGTTGCCAGGTCCCAAAATTCAGATTCTCCTGCACAGAGGTAAAATTGGGGAAAAATTCTCCTGCAATTCTCCTGAAAATATTTTGATTCTCCTGAAAATTCTCCTGGCTCATATTTTGCAGGAAAGGTTGTACAGCAGATCTACAATTGTATGTGCACATGCATATCAAGCATGCTCAGGCCAATTTACCTTGGTTCACCCAAGTATTTTATTCTGATCTCTTGCCTGTTAATCCTAAGGACACTCAAGGCTAAATAATGAACATTAATTCTCTCACAAAAAGCTCATGGAGCATATCTGCATTATACAGGCAGATGCAAAAATAATGGAAGACTAATGCTGCACCACAAAGTATAACATTTTATTCAACATCAACAGCTGACAAACATTCAATAACAGATTCCTGATCTTCATCAGGATATACTGCTCAAGGGCCTAAGCTAAAGAGGTCGCATTGTTTACAATACACATTATTCGAAAAAACAGTTTCTGTGCTTAAAACAGTGACCGCCAATTTTCAGTTGCACTTACATCATCAAAAATTTCTGAAAAGAGCCCTGTTTGCAATGTCTTTTGAAAAAATAAATAATACTTTATTACTAATTGTATGTACTTCAGTAGCAAGCAAATCCTTACGTTTTGAAATATATCCAAAAAAATGTTTATAGGCGCTTTGCAAACACCGTTTTTTTCCCAGCGATTTGGTTGACATTATAGACCGAACCCAAAATTTTTTTCCACTTTTTCCGACTTTTTTCAACATTTTTTGAGAGGTCTAAAAACGTTCAAAATAGAGCGCCTGTGTTGAAAAATCAGTGTTTTTAAGTGGAAAATTTTATGTACACATGCAATAGCGGTGTTTGATGCACTTTTTGTATAAAAATTTCGCGCTCTACAAGAATATCACGATCAGTAACGTTATTTATGTTGAAACTTGAATTTCCTTCCTTCAGTAAAGCATTTTAGCCAATTCTGAAGTCGTTTTTGACAATTAAAACTATAATTTATCAAATGGCGCGAAGCGCTAGAAAATTTTGAAATTTTAGCTCTCTAAATCATTTTTGCATTTCAAAAACTGTGCAGATGGTAAGGATTTTCAATCGTAGTGGAGTTCTAGGACCAGATTATCGATAAAAAATGCTGCAATTGGCGCCGCGCGGCTTAAACATCAATAACAAGTAAGAATTAAATCAATGCGGCGCGTAGCGCCGAAAATTTTTTGTAGTTTCACCTCTCTGAAACGCATTTTTGCATTACAAAAACTAACCGAATCCGTGCAGAAGATAAGGATTTTCAATCGTAGTAAAGTTCTAGATCAAATTTTCGATAAAAATGCTGCAGTTGATGCGGCGCGGCTCAAATATTAATAACAAAAAAAAATTGAATCAATTCGGCGCGAAGCGCTGAAAAATTTTTGTAGTTTCACTTCTCTAAAACGCATTTTTACATTAAAAAACTAACTGAATCCGTGCAGAAAATAAGGATTTTCAATCGTAGTAAAGTTCTAGATCAAATTGTCGATAAAAATGCTGCAGTTGATGCGGCGCGGCTCAAATACTAATAACAAAAAAGAATTAAATCAATTCGGCGCGAAGCGCCGAAAAATTTTTGTAGTTTCACTTCTCTAAAACGCATTTTTGCATTACAAAAACTAACTGAATCCGTGCATAAGATAAGGATTTTCAATCGTAGTGAAGTTGTAGAACAGATTGTCGATAAAAATGCTGCGATTGGCGCGGCGCGGCTTAAGAATTACTAATAAGTAAGAATTTAATCAATTCGGCGCGAAGCGCCGAAAAATTTTCGATGTTTTAACTCTCTAAAACGCATTTTTAACATTACAAAAAGTTTCCACAAATGCCAACCAAGCCCAAAAATTATTTCCATTTCCCAAAATTTTGGTTGACAAATAGACCAAAAAGTGGAAAAAAACGGTGTTTGCAAACGTCTATGAAACTGATAAAAACAATTAGACGGTGTGTAAAGCTATGTATTTCTGCACTTCGTGATATTAAGTGAATAAATAAATGAATGAATGAATGATTTACTACGGAAGCACGAAACTTATTTGGATATAGTTATAACTTAACACTTAGGTCTTAACTATGAACGAAATAAATTCTTAATGTGAAAGATCTCTAAGTATAAAATTATATACAACTAACTAACTACAGTTGAATGAATGAATGAATGAAATAATTTATTACTGAAACGCGACAATTACGAAAGATGTAAAAGAGTAATAAAACGTACGGTCAATAGAATAAAACGTACGGTCAATAGAATAAAAGCGTACAGCAAAAGGCGATGAGCAAGTCATGAAAATGACGATTTAAGCCCGCCCTATAATTGGTCTCATAGCGAAAATTAGTGCTTAATTATATTATTTTGAAAAATGTTTCATATTTCAGTCAATTTTACCAGTATTGCGCATTTCCAAATAAAGATAGCTATTTATCTAGATTTGAATATATTTAAGTTAGGGGAAGAGACTACAAAATCAGGTAGGTGATTCCAAACAGATATACTTATAGAAAAAGTCAAATTTTTGAAAATTAGAACGGACAAGAGGAACAACTAGCTTGAAACGATTTGTGCAGCGAGTAGTATTTTGATTAAGCACAAAAAAATCTGTCATGGAAAGAGAAGATTTTTGACTAATAATTTGATACATCATACATAAGCAAATATTAAGGCGACGTAATTCTAATCGACACAAGTTAAGTTGGTTAAGGCGTTCGTCGTAAGAAAGAGGGCTATGATATCCAATTATGTATTTAGTAAATTTACGCTGAAGAGCCTCCAGCCTGTTGATATCACTAATATAAGAAGTAAGAAGTAAGAAGCTTAATGTATGATAATCATTATAACTTGCTGTTTAAGTTTTGAAAATTCTCCTGAATTCTACGAGATTTTCAGGATTCTCCTGAATTCTCCTGGCATTTTTAAATTCTCCTGCATTCTCCTGCAGGTTTTCAATTTCTCCTGAAATTTCTCCTGAAAAGCCCATTCTCCTGCTCCTGCTCCTGAAAATTTTAGATTCTCCTGACTCCTGCACCTGGCAACCCAGGACGTGTAACACAATGTATATTATGGCTGCCTACCTTTGTGTATATCACCCCTAAAAAATTTTAATTGGTCTCATACATACGTGGGCAGCAAGAAAATTCTGGGGGGGTGCAAGATTTTTTTGAAGGTCGAAAAATGGCCTTAAAAATGGTGGTATGGCGAAAAAAACACCATTTTTCGACGTTTCTCATCAAGCACTATCCATTGGCATCAAAAAATTGCGAAAAAAACGAAAAAATTTTCAAAAATTGAATTCTGGGGGATTATTTTGATTTCTGGGGGGGTATTTTGGTTTTCTGGGGGGTGCATACCCCCTCAAACCCCACGCCCAGGTGTGGTCTCATAGCGAAAATTAGTGCTTAATTAAATTATTTTGAAAAATGTTTCATATTTCAGTCAATTTTACCAGTATTGCGCATTTCCAAATGAAGATAGCTATTTATTAAATGAAAACCAAACAACTTCCAAAATATAAAATCCTACTAGAAGGTATGCAATACGGAATTACATATTGGCATTACCAAAGATGTGTATAATTCATACTTTGCCTCTTTACAGCGCTACAACCAACGGTTTTAGAAAAAGTTAAACGTCAGATTCCTTATTTTGAAGCCATGGAGAACATTTTTTTTCAAATTCACTATCCACAGCGCTCTGGGCGGAAAACATTTTTTCAGTGTAAAGTTTACACCTGCACTTATAACTCAATATTGATTGTAAAGAGACAAAATAAATTTTGACGTGTAGCGCTTAAGACGAGGCACATTTTAAAGGTAGCTACCACGTTCTGTCTACTGCGTGGAGAATATGGCAAATGAAAAAATTTTTTTGTCCCAGACTCTTTACAATAAACCGCCTCTAAAGTTGAAAATATTACTTTTAAAAAAATAAAAAAGTCACACCTAGAATTTATAACCGTCTACCTTTTGAAACCAATCAGACTGCATAGAATGTAAAACTGAGTTATATATGCTCGTGCACATGGAAACAGTAAAAAACCGCCTAATTTACACTCCTGTGCAACAAACAATGAGTGTAAAGAAATTTTAAGACCAGTTTCGTAACCAACTAATTGGGGAAAACATTTCTTTTAAAAATTCATCATCCAAGACGCTCTGGGCGAAAAAATTTTTTTAGTGTAAAGTTTACACCTGCACTAATTACGCAATATTGATTGTAAAAGAGACAAAATAAATTTTGACGTGTAGCGCTTAAGACGAGGCACATTTTAAAGGTAGTTACCATACGTGGGCAGCAAGAAAATTCTGGGGGGGGTCCAAGATTTTTGAAGGTCAAAAAATGGCCTTAAAAATGGTGATATGGCGATAAAAACACCATTTTTCGACGTTTCTCATCAAGCACTATCCATTGGCATCAAAAAATTGCGAAAAAAACGAAAAAAATTTTCAAAAATTGATTTCTGGGGGGGGTCTTTTGATTTCTGGGGGGGGGTCTTTTGGTTTCTGGGGGGGGGGTCAGACCCCCCCAGATCCCCCCACGCCCATGTGTGGTAGTTACCACGTTTTGTCTACCAGGTGGAGAATATGGCAGGGAAAAAAATTTTTTTTGTCCCAGACTCTTTACATTAAACCGCCTCTAAATTCGAGAATATTTTTTTTAAAGAAAAATTAAAAAAAGTCTCCCCTAGATTTTTTAACCGTCTACATTTTGAAACCTATCAGACTGCATAGAATGAAAAACTGAGTTAGATATGCTTGGCCATTTAGAAACTGTAAAAAAACCGTCTATTTTACACTCCTGTGCAACAACCAATGAGTGTAAAGAAATTTTAAGACCAGATTCGTAACCTACTAATGAGGGAAAACATTTTTTGAAAAAAATTGGACCTCCGCAAATTATTTGAATTTTTGATGTAAACTTTACACACTCACGACGCGCTCGGTATTGAGTGTAAACAATAAAAAAATGGGGGCACTAAGTTTTTTATTATCTACCTTTTAAAAAAACCGCACCCCTCAGATGTGTGCCGTTATAGCTGTGAGGGGGGGCAGAAATTTCGCACTCGCTGTGAAAAACATATAAGAAAAAAGGGTGGCCAAGTATATTATAGGTAGCGCTATCGCGCTACCTATGATTAGCAGATCACGATGGACAGTGAATGTTAGTCCGAAATTTTGCAGTTGTATCTAAGCTACAAATTACTGTAAGCGACTCAGAAAAAACGCAAACAAACGCGTTTTATTTTTGCAGTTCGTGAAAAGTATGGCCATTATCATTCTCTTCCGAGAGTTAACTTACGTTCTTGTTTTACAAATTCGAGAGAAACGATAATTCTTTGAACAAATTAAACGATTTGCACTTCTTTGACAAAACACCGGATCCAGTCGGTTGGGATTGGCTCTTTTTCTTTCTACTGTAATACGTACGCAAAGAATCCCATCGTTTTTCGCAAGTTTTTACTAAAAATTAAAAGTTTTCGAAGCAAACTCACATGCATTATTCAATTTTCGAATCGTACCATCACTATTCAGCTCCGTCACGATTTTCTCTCCAAGAGTTTTGTTTTTTTCCGCACCCTTGAAGTCGGTCAAGCGGATATTCCATAAATGAGGATAAGATTTAACAATTTCAATAAGCCGTTCATCAAGCGACACCGCCATTTGGGACTATAGTCTGTTTCATTTAGCTTTGCGATTTTCTTTTAAATTTTTCCGCGAAAATCAGGCTACAAAAGAGTTTTAAAATTTTGCTTATAGTAATGCGTATTAGCAATAGCATTCGTCTCCATATGATCTCGACATTCCGTAGAAAATCTTAGTTACCGTATCAGTTTAAAACACTTTTGTAGACACTTTGAATTTTTTCAATGACCTCAAAGCTAAATGAAACGGACTATAGCTTATAACAATTATGTACCCACTTCCGTAGAATAAAAAGAAATTTACATGCCGTTTTTATGATGGCGTATGTATTGTAAATGTTGGGGTTCGGACTGCGCCTACGAGGTCGACGCAGATACGAACGGGCCTAACATTTGCCTTCGGGATTTACTTACGTAAGTACCTAGCTGCTCTTAGCGCCGGTCCCGATCGCGTAGTCGCTAACAACCTCGATCTTGTGGACCTTGTAGACCTACGGCTTCGACTCCCTCGGTCCTAATATTGCTGACGCACTTTCGTCGGGAGTCTTAGCAGAGCACGTCCACATAGCTGTGGGGGGGACTGGGGGGTCCGGACCCCCCCCCCCCAAAATTCAGAAAAACCGGAAAAAAGGACTTTTTACACATTATTTTGTGCTATTTTTGGCTTAGACCCCCCAAAATTGGTGTTGGTCCCCCCAAAATAGGAGGGCCAGCTACGTGCCTGAGTCTTAGCAGCTACGCCCTAGATCCTAGATTACCTACCTAATCCCGGAATTGCCGCAGAGGTCAGCTGACCTATCTCAACCCAGCTCAAGTTGATAAATTAATTTTGAAAAATGAGCTTGCTAAGCGAGAGTTGTAAACTAAGAGGAGCTTAAAGTTTAAACCTACCATTAAATTATAAAGATAACAATAAAAGATTTAAAGCTTTAAGAAAAAGAAAAATGTGGTAAATTAAAACAAATTTAAAGGATATGATGAAACATTATTGTTGAGAATAGGACGATCACGTGCTATGTATAATGACTCCTTGATTAAAAGATCAAAAGAGTTGGATGCTCGACTGATAACCTTGAAGCAATCTGATGTAATTGGATGATTGCTATTTGAGATATGTTTGTGAATAGCAGATAAACTATCACCCTGAATTGGCTTTCCTGTAGCAAATGAGATGCCAGTATGCTCTGCCATTCTACTCCCAAAATGTCGGCGAGTTTCACCGATGTAACTAGCCATACAGCTAGAACACGTATACTTATATACTAAATTTGAGAGTAGCTTAGCAGGTACAGCATCCTTGTTCTTGAAAAACCGGCTGATACACATAACAGGTTTGTAAACAAACCTTACTCTAATCTGAAGGTAAAATGCAGATATAACCTTTAGGAATTCTGCTGCGTACATTGTAGCCATGCACACCAGTGTAAGGCAAAACAAGAGAATAGCATAGTTTATCACACCCGAATTTTATGTCATCACTCTTACTATAAACTTTTGTCATAAAGTCTGATATGACCTTATCAATCAAGCTAAGCGGATACTCATTTTGCAGTAGAGTCTGCTTCAGCTTGTCAATATCAGAGACAAAGTCTGATATGAGTTACAAATCATGTGAATACGACTCACAAGTGTCTTTATTAAACCAACTTTATAGGCAAAAGGAATGAAGCTAGACAATTTGGCGTAAAGGCCAGAAAATGTGGGTTTCTGATATGATGATGTGACAATATCATCGGACTTCCTTTCAACAAGCACATCAAGGAAATTTAATTTCTTGTCACATTCAGTTTCAGATATGAAATTCATATTAGGATGTTGCTGATTCATGTAATCACAGAACTTTCTAGGCTGATTTCTGTCAGAAAACACTACAAATGTGTCATCAACATAACGTACATAAAACTTGGGTCTAATCTTTATACTACAGTCTCTGAGCCACTTTGTTTCATGATGGCTCAAGAAAATGTTGGCAAGAACTGGGCCAAGCGGATTACCCATAGCAACACCATCTATCTGTTGATAGATTTTACCATTACACGTAAAATAACACTCTTTAACTGCAAGTTCTAGAAGCAGTTTGAATTGATGACAATTCATGTTATTTACTAACACGACATTCTGATCATCAAATAGTTTCCTAATACATATGTCAATGGTCTCATTGAGTGGAATATTAGTGAACAAGCTTTGAACATCAAGACTAGCCATAAAATGATGGCTTTTGAATGTAAAAGCCTTGAGTCTTGTCAGGAAACTACCAGTGTCACATAAAGTGTATTCATTAGTACTTATGTCTTGTAGGATCGGCACAAAATACTTAGCCAACTTATAAGTTGGAGTGTTGATGGCTGACAAGATTGGTCTTAAAGGAACATCTCTCTTATGAGTCTTAGGCAAGCCATATAGCCTGCCATAACTGCATCCTACAGGATTTATACTTTTATAGACATCAGCAGATAGTCCATTCTGTTTATGAACCTTCAGTATATGGGCTGATATGCGTTTCTCAACTGAGCGTATAAACTGACAAATTAATTATATATAAACTGACAAATTGATAAATTAACTTGTTTTCAAAGTTTACACTTGTTTCGAAATGTTTTGGTTCCTAATGTACGTAGCACTTTGAAATTTGAAAACAACACCAACGAGCTCTAAGCTGATCAATCATCATGAATGATTAGATAATATTTTTAGCTAATTTTTGGGTTGATAAATGAATATTGAATTTTGAGTAAAATACACAATCAAAAGTATTCACCTTTCCTTTCCACCAAAATCAAAGAAGTCCTCGACGAACGGATAGCCGGCCTACCACACCCTCGGTATAGTGAACCCCTGGGTGGGTTTTATATTTCATTTGGATATATACACTCGGCAGATGCTGGGAAGCAAAAAACAAAAATCTTTAATGATAAAATAAGCCAAACGACAGCTTCGTCGAAACGCAACTCTAACTAACATCCCGTCATGGGAACAATACAGTAAAACGAAAGTTTAAGACAAATTAACATTAGCCAAGATTACTCTCAAATCGACTCTTCTAGAATACGATAAGCGGTTACAAGTAAAACAATTACTATTACCATATACTTAATTCTATTCTAACGGACAAGTATCTAAAAGATTTTGTAATAAAACATAAGGGATTTATATGAGAACTGAAGGCATAGCCACGAGCTCACCCATCCGCAGATGTCAACTCGCAAAAGGCTGTATTAACCGATACAGTACCAAGCTGTTGTCGGTCGGCTCGTGCGAACTAATGGAACGAGTTCGCACCGTGTAACTCTCGCAGTTACAGTATGTACTAGCTGAGAGTGACTGCAACATATACATACATACATAGTTTAGCACACCAGCAAAGTGCATTAACTGCACGCAACATGAGTACCTGTACACAATTACATAATTTTTGGCGACACACGCATAAATAAGCCCGTGTGCCACTTCATCATGTAGGATTCTTGCGATTATCGGGAGAAATAGAAACGAGTTCGATCTCCCGATTCTGGTCGGCGATTCTGCCGATTCAAATCGGGAAAATCGGCGACATCGCCGATTTTTGTTGCGATTTTCCCGATTCTCCCGATTTTTCGGCAAAATCGGGAGAATCGCCGACTAAATCGGGAAAATTGCAGCCAAAAATCGGCGATATCGCCGATTTTGCTGATTGTAGTCGGCGATTTTCCCGATTTTGCCGATCTGTCGGGTTAATCGGCAACGTCAGCGATCCTCCCGATTGCCACTTGTGAATCAGCTACGATTAATAGGATTTCTGCGATGTCGCCGATTGTTACACCGATTGTTACTTCTGAATAGGGCTTAATGATTGAAAATAATACTTATTTTGTTTTGCCTGGAAGTAATAGAATAACGTTTGAGTCTCCTTTAATCGACTGCAATCACAATATTTACGGAATTTTCAGGGACCTTAACGATACTTGGCGTTCATTGAACGGACCTGTTCATGTAATGCAATTTTCCATCGATATGCGTTGGAAAAAAGAACCTATTCCAATTATTTTTGAAAAACCACCTATTTTTCATGAACATTTAAATATTCCAGATACATCGATAGGCACACATGGGCGTGGGGGGTTTGGGGGGTATGCACCGCCCCAGAAGTTGAAATACCCACCCCCTAGAAATCAAAATACCCCCAGAATTCAAATTTTGAAAATTTTTTTGCTTTTTTAGCGATTTTTTGATGCCATTTTTGCTGTTTTAGAGAAGTGAAACTACAAAAATTTTTCGGCGCTTCGCGCCAGATTGATTTAATTCTTTTTTGTTATTGATATTTGAGCCGCGCCGCGTCAATTGCAGCATTTTTATCGACAATTTGATCTAGAACTTTACTACGATTGGAAATCCTTATCTTCTGCACGGATTCGGTTAGTTTTTGTAATGCAAAAATGCGTTTTAGAGAGGTGAAACTACAAAAAATTTTCGGCGCTTCGCGCTGAATTAATTTAATTCTTACTTGTTATTGATGTTTGAGCCGCGCGGCGCCAATTGCAGCATTTTTATCGATAATCTGGTCCTAGAACTCCACTACGATTGAAAATCCCTACCTTCTGCACAGTTTTTGAAATGCAAAAATGATTTAGAGAGATAAAATTTCAAAATTTTCTGGCGCTTCGCGCCATTTGATAAATTATAGTTTTAATTGTCAAAAACGACTACAGAATTGGCTAAAATGCTTTACTGAAGGAAGGAAATTCAAGTTTCAACATAAATAACGTATACTGATCCAGATAATTCTTGTAGAGCGCGAAATTTTTATACAAAAAGTGCATCAAACACCGCTATTGCATGTGTACATAAAATTTTCTACTTAAAAAACACTGATTTTTCAACACAGGCGCTCTATTTTTAACGTTGTTAGACCTCCCAAAAAAACGTGGAAAAAAGTTGGAAAAAGTGGAAAAAAATTTTGGGTTCGGTCTATAATGTCAACCAAATCGCTGGGAAAAAAACGGTGGTTAACACCTAAGTGTTAAGTTATAACTATATCCAAATAAGTTTCGTGCTTCCGTAGTAAATCATTCATTCATTTATTTATTCACTTAATATCACGAAGTGCAAAAATACATAGCTTTACACACCGTCTAATTGTTTTTATCAGTTTCATAGACGTTTGCAAAGCGCCTATAAACATTTTTTTGATATATTTCAAAACGTAAGGATTTGCTTGCTACTGAAGTACATACAATTAGTAATGAAGTATTATTCATTTTTTCAAAAGACATTGCAAACAGGGCTCTTTTCAGAAATTTTTGATGATGTAAGTGCAACTGAAAATTGGCGGTCACTGTTTTAAGCACAGAAACTGTTTTTTCGAATAATGTGTATTGTAAACAATGCGACCTCTGCTTTGCTTACCTATATCGAATGCTTCAGCTGAGCGCGTATTTTCAATCATGAATATCGTTAAAAATAAGTTAAGAAATCGCTTATTGTGCCATTCAGTTGATGCTGTGATCACTGTTCGTTATGCCTTTATCTTATGGAATATATCTCTTTCTAGCTTTAAGCCATCAAAACAGATGTTGTTGCGCTTTACGGATTCTATTTACATGACCAAAAATGTAGCTCCTGGTGAAGATCAGGAATCTGTTATTGAATGTTTGTCAGCTGTTGATGTTGAATAAAATGTTATACTTTGTGGTGCAGCATTAGTCTTCCATTATTTTTGCATCTGCCTGTATAATGCAGATATGCTCCATGAGCTTTTTGTGAGAGAATTAATGTTCATTATTTAGCCTTGAGTGTCCTTAGGATTAACAGGCAAGAGATCAGAATAAAATAGTTGGGTGAACCAAGGTAAATTGGCCTGAGCATGCTTGATATGCATGTGTACATACAATGTAGATCTGCTATACAACCTTTCCTGCAAAATATGAGTCAGGAGAATTTTCAGGAGAATCAAAATATTTTCAGGAGAATTGCAGGAGAATTTTTCCCCAATTTTACCTCTGTGCAGGAGAATCTGAATTTTGGGACCTGGCAACACTGATCATGAGCACATCGATGTTTACTATTTTATTCAATCGGCATACAAAGTCGCTCATAGTTTACTCAATCTGCTTACCCATAGCCACTGCATAGCTAACTTGCTGCTTTTTTTGAACGTTTTTTGTTTTAATAGTTTATTTCAATCTGCAGGCCGCAGAATAAATATACTTCGATTTTTGCGTTACTTAAGAAAGTCTAATTTGTAGCAGATTTTGCGACTTTAGACATCACTTAGGTAGCTTTTTCCTAGTCCCCTCCTTTTATCCTTAATAATCCATAATCCTAAGTACATTCGTCTTTTTTGTTCAATCGAAGCATTTTTCTTTGCTAGTTAATATTTATTTAAAGAGCGTTTTTAACTAATTTACTCCAAAAAAAATCGTTAAATATATAATTTATAATCCTACCAATAATTTCGCTTTTAATTTCAATTGATGCGAGTTTTTTGCTAGTTGTATCATCGTTTCTTACGTTCTAGAACCGTCGTTCGATTTTTATGATGAAAAACTGGAATAAAGGAACTTTTAAACAAAGATAATAAGAGCAGTGTTTATTAATATATTGGACAATAAAAATAATGCTTGCATTCATCACGTTTAATTGAAAGTGATAAAGTAATGGTATTTAGATAACTTAGTTAAAATTGCTGTAAAACAAATACGTTAATTCGAAAAACATCATGGATAACTCAAACCTGTATATATTTATACTTACGATGAACTACATCTAAAATATTGGCACAGTTTAAGATGCTATTTCCATTATTAGTACTATTAATATAATAATAATAATAATAATAATAATAATAATAATAATATTAATAATAATAATAATAATAATAATAATAATAATAATAATAATAATAATTATACTAATAATTATAATAATAATAATAATAATAATAATAATAATAATAATAATAATAATAATAATAATAATAATAATAATAATAATAATAATAATAATAATAATAAAACAATTATAATAACAGTATAATAATAATGATATTAATAGTAATAATAATAAGGATTTGTTATTATTATAATTATTACGATATTTAAAAAAAATTTTATAATTGCCAATGGCAAGCTTTGGTCTAAAATGCTGCAAAATGAAAAGTTTTCCGGAAACTCAACCAACTTATGGGAGTTTATAGCTGATTTCGTTCTCTAAAATACTAATGCTGTTGATGATTTAGTAAGCAATGGTTTTTGCTGCCAGAAAAGACGACGTTAAATTGTCTAGTAGACTCTGATATGGTGTCCAGTCAAAGATGACTTTTTAGGAAATCTATTTTTCACAGAAGTATATCATTTCTTTTTAGATTACGATCGAAAAATTTTGGAATGTCGCAGGAAACCGACGGCCGCGCAGATAGTCTTCGGTTCAAGTTGCATGCCCCCTGTTAAAATTTATCGTTTTACTGACACCATACGGACTCCAGTGGGTAAGAGTGCCCGTTTGGTGTGCAGAGCTACGGGGCCACCTGAAACGGAAATAGAATGGAGCCGCGATGGTCAATTGCTAAACGAGGGGATGGAACGTTATTCCGTGAGTTTGCATGAATCTTCTGAGCAAGTTGGGGCGTCAAAACAAATAGAAAATAGTATAGATTCAAAACTTAAGCTGCGAATCTAAATCCCCACGTTAACAGCCTGCGTATTTTGAACTCTCGTTGCTTCTAGTTTGTCCTTTATGATCGGATTGAAGTTTAAACGGAAGGATACAAAATTACGAGTAAATTGGACTCTCAAATGTTTTATACCCTAATTCCGTTGATAACCAGGCTTATTACGTATCGTGCGTTTGAGAACGCTCAAAGTCAGTTTCTTGTTTGTTTGTGTTGTAATTATTAGTAGTAGTAGCTGACTAGGAGTTCACTATACTACTTGCTTCGACTGATCTGCCGAAGAAACGGAATGAGGTAAAAAATATGAACGGAAATTTTCAGTCAATGTAACGGACTGTGTCGCCTGCAATGTCAACAAAATTATAATTGAAGCTGATTTGTGACGTAGTTCTTGGATGGTTACAGTAAAATAATTTTGCGTCCCTAGTAAATTCATAGAAAACTGTGTACTCCTTACCATAGATGAACGTAGGGGGTCGAGGGTTTACTCCCCAGAAGTAAAAACCCCCGAAAATTTTTATAGACCCCCAAAATTCTATTATTAGTAACGTTTTTAGCGATTTTTGGCGATTTTACCCCCCGCAGAATTTTTGGTTTGCGGATAATTCCCCTCCCCCACAATTTGCTCCCCCACAACTCGCCCCCAGACAACTCACCCCCACTTAACTCGCCCCCCACAACTAGCCTCCAACAGAATCGCAATTGATGGAGAATTTTGTTGAACCTCCAGAAGCTAAAAACCCCGTAGAGTTCAATTTTTAAATTTTTTAGTAGTATTTCGATGCTAGTGGATAAAGCTATGTAACAATAGAGTATTATTGCCCATAACACAATACTTTCTCTCCTGCCCTTTTTTGTCTTGCCTGCGATGGTCAGCCTCAATCCAATCCCAAATGCTTAACAATTTACAAATCAATTCAACCCCTGTCAGCATATGCATATACTTATAATCCAATGCTTGATTGCTCCCCACTACTGGACAAACAAGTTGGGGTTGCGGGGCCGAATTATAGGGGTCAGATGGGGCGGAATTGCCAAAACTAGCACCAAAATTCAATTCTGGGGAATTTATTGATTTGGAGGTTCGGAGGCCGGGTGTGTGTAAACCCCCCACGCCCATGTGTGGTTGCGGGGATCTCTAGACCCCCAGAATGAATAAATAGGAAGTTTTTGAGAAAATAAGGCAAAACAAAGGCTAAAAACTACTGAAAACACTGAAAACGAGAATTCAAAAGCGATCGCAATTGACTATTGACCGTAGATAGCAGTTTTCACGCTATTTTAGTATTTGTGTCAGTTTTTGACGTGAGTTTTGTCCAGAGAAACTCAATGTTTGACCCCCGCGAACCAGCTGTTTCCACCAAATATATGCCTACAACTGACTCCCAAAAATCAGCATAAGCAATGCATCGGGATATAAGCAAATGTATTAATCTATTTATGTATGGTTCATGATACAATATGCATACATTGTACACAAAAAATGGTAAACTCGTTATGCTGTAGAAGCAGTGTAGAAACGCCGCAAAAATTTAGCATCATGAGTACAATGTTCATCATAAATTTGATTTTTCGTGAAGCTCCTACATAGACTTTAAAATACTTAATTGCATTAGTAATCATGAACCTTCGGCAAATTTCTATTTGACCATTGTGAGGGGGCGATTAGCGAGTTGGAAAGGGGAGCTAGTTGTGAAGGACGTATTGTGGGAGGGGGGCGAGTTGTGAGAAGCGACTTGTGGGGGGAGGCGACTTGTGGGGGGCGAGTTGTGAGGGGGCGACTTGTGGGGGGGCGAGTTGTGTGAGGGCGAGTTGTGGGGACGAGTTGTGTAGGGCGAGTTGTTTGGGGGTGGAGGCGAGTTGTAATTAAGGGCTATTAAATGGCATTTAACAGCCAAAAATAGATTCGAAAACTCGCTATTAACACGATTATTGGCGTTTTTCGCCGTATTATACTCGTATAGTATATTTTTAGTCAAAATGATTTCTGGTGCAAGAACTTTTCAAAAAATTTTACAATGTTAAATAATTTTGCGTAAAAAGTGTCTACATTTCTTGAACTTTCGCCTGAAATTGATGAAATTAAGACAGAAAGACGTTTAGTGACAGGAATTACTTCGTTATTTCCTATATTTGCACTTGGAGCTAATTCTATTGAGTCATTTAACGCATATCACAGAAAATTTCTAGAGTTTATGCCTAAAAATAGAAGAAAGTTACAAAAATATGACTTCCAGGCCGCTAAGATGGTGAATAAATGCAATGAATAGCTATTATCCGGCGCTAAGCACCCAAAAAATTTGAAAAATTACGATGGTCGATGGCCAAAGTACATATCCATCCTTTATTTCGCCTACTATTTTGGGCTGATGGGAAAAGTGGCTGCCCCCCGCCCCTTTTCGAATCCGCCCCTGTCGATAGCTACTATTTATACGTTGAACTCGAAGTATCTGCACCCACATGCATAAGTTTTTAGCCCGAATTTCGCTATTTGCAAATACATTTCAACTCTTCGTTTCATAATTTTCTTGCATCGTAGATCGTATTCAAAATTAGTGAGAACGAGCGCTACACAAAACCGTAACTCAGTCAGCGGGATCGTTAAGTTTGCATTTTTTGTAGATATTAATGCCTATTTGATGCAATTTGTATATTTTACGGATAATTTATATGTCACGCATTTTTTGTTCGTGCGGTAATTATCATTTTTGAAAATAAACCAATGCCTCTTGTTGTTTAAGGTAAAGCATAATGGCGACCTCTTGATCGCTAGAATAGATTCCGACGATTCAAATAGCAATTACATCTGCACAGCAAAAAAGGGTTATTGCAGCTCCGACAAAATCAGCTCCTTCATTATGCTGTCGGTAATGTTAGATTTGTTTAGGTTTTCGTTAGTTAATTTCTCTTTGTGCTAACCTAACTATCCACTAAGTAATTTCCTTCAGTAGCAAATCCCAATTACCTATGTAAAGATAATAATTGTGTCTTTCCCATTCAAATTTATATTGGCTTAGTGATAAATCGGTCGCCCTTCTCCTGAACTAATCCCTGACGATACAAAAAAATTGTCCTAAACTAATCCCGACGATACCTAAATTTTAGAAAATTTTAGTTTTTCCGGTCGCTCCATTTAATAAGTGATACACTTCTCACTTTTCTCAAGAATGAAGATCTATTTAAAGTCAAATTTACTTGTTGCTTATCACTTGTTTCTGATGAGTGTCTAAGCATTAGCCTTGGTATGCGGAGAGAATGGATTTCAGGAATTAGTAGTCGGTCCTTCCTATGTGCCACGCAGAAACAGCGATTTCAACGTTTTCCAATTTTGAAGCACATGGCACTTCCCATCAGACGCATAAATGCAAGAAAAGAAGAGTTATTGCAAAATAGTGTCTATTTTGCGAAGTTTTGTCCATTTCAACAGTTTTTTGTTAATGTCATTTTTTCATTTGAAATATGCACAATTCTTGAAATCATCAGGAATAATCTGCCTCATAGTTCTGAAATCGAATTGAATGCCTTTGAAAACATCTACTTTGCATATAATAAAGATTTTGAGACTATTTTTGACTGTCTCTTTTTTTAGAGAGAGAATATCCTAAAACAATTTTAGCATTAAACGGCCATTTGCAAAGCTTTAGCTAAGGTAATTACGAAGCATAAGATGATAATACTTATATTAAATGCGCTCAATACTCGTATTTCCCTCTGAATAGAACTTGCACGTTTTGCATTTATCGTCTTTAATAAATGATGCTTATTTTCCACTGAATTACAGGAAATAATCAGCTTTTGATTTGGGAACGAAGAGCCTGTTAATAACATTGCAAAAATGTATTGCACATGCTGTAAGTTTGTTCCTGGGCAGAGAAAATTAGAAAACGATAATTGGGGAGGGGTCCAAAAACGACAATATATCGTCTATGCGATTATTTCGTCCCAGGAGCAAAATTATAGCACACGTAATACACTATCTTAGGTAGCGCGTTAGCGCGTACCTATAATATACTTGGGTACCCCCAACACCTGTGCACCCCCTACAGCTATAACGGGACACTTCTGGAAGGTGCGGTTTTTTTAAAGAAAGATAATAAAAAAATTCGCTGCCCGTGTTTTTTTGTTTTTCTCGAAACTCAAAATTGACTGTGTAAAGAAGGTGTAAAGTTTTTGTGTAACGTTATAACATAGGACAAATTTTGGGACCTTTTTACTGCGGCATGTAGACAACTGAGTATTGATGACTCGAAAGATTGAACAGGATAGGATAATAGAGGGATGAATTCTTCAGATGACACTTTTTTTGTTTTTTGAAATTCGCATTAGTTATCGAATGGCAGTGTAAAGAGTGCGAAAATCTGGGGGTGAAAAAGCACTTTTTGGTCGAGTTTTCAACCTGCCTATGTCCGATACTGACTCCGGTTATGAGTTTTTTAAAATGTTTTCTGACAGAAATGTAGAGCGGATCAAGGGCTACATTCTGCATATAAGCAAAGTCTTCTATGCTCTATGGTGAGTTAGATCCTGGGGTTTAAAGTTTGCACTCTAGTGGATGGTGTAAAAAAACGGATTTTAACTAAGATTTCTCTGCCAAATTTTTCCGCTTATGAGTCAGTGTAAATCGAAGACAGCATTAATAAAGTGCCTCTCAGGGGCTAAACATCGCAGCAAACCGCATTTAAAAAAACGCAATATTGAGTTATTTATGGGGGTGTAAAGTTCGAAATCAGAGGTAAAAAATGGGCGAAAAAACACGTTTTTTACGAAGTTTGATTGATAAATCATACCAAATAATTTTTGCAACAGAATTTTGGCACACAGGAATGTACTACGATTTAAAAGCTACAAATTGTATCAAACCGAATTTCTTTAAACTCAATGGGGAGTTCGGTACGGAATTTTAAAGTTTACAGTGTTCTAAATGATGGAAAATACGTTTTTGTTGCGTTTTTTGTTCGCCACTTTCTCCGTCCAGAAGTCGGGATAAGTCTAAAAGAATAAAAATAAAGTGCTTTATATCGGATGCATGTCAAAGCAAATTGTCTATACATTAATATTTTGCGAGTGTAAAGTCAAAAATTTGGAGTTTAAAATGCGTTTCTGTCTTGTTTTTTCTGCCTGCTTCTCCGGTTACGAGTCAGGGACACGTTTATCAAGTCTAGAAATGGACCAGGAACCAAATTTGATATGCCAGTCTGGCACATATGTTTACACTCTACGGTGTTGTAAAGTAGTTCACACCAATTGTTAGTTTGCCCATAGAACATTATGTAGACTCAATTTTTCCATAAATATTAATCGTAATATCGGAACAATATCAAAATTACGAATCTGACTAAAATCTTCTTTACACTAGGTGTTTACATGAAGTTTACACTACATATGTATTTATCTTCGTTTTGGAGCATTCCAGAAACCTAATTTTTTCCTGGAGTCTAGAAGTTTTCAAAGGATCAAATGTGAGACGTCACGTAGGTGCGTTTGTTTACATCCGACAGTGATGTAAAGTAGTTTACACTCATTGTTTATATGACCTCAGACCATTGTAGAGACATAATTTTTTCATGAATGTTGATCATAATATCCGAGTAATTTTTTACACTGCACGTTAGCCTTTGTTCTAGAGCATTGCAAAAACCGAAATTTTTTCCTGAGATATAAAAATTTACAGGGAATGAAATATATACGTCAGTTGGGCGCGCTTGCTTACACTCAGCAGTATTGCAAAGTGGTTTAAACCTAATGTTTATTGTCTTTAAAACATTATGGACTCATTTTTAAATAAATGTTGAAAGTAATATGGGAGCAATATCAAAATTACGAATCCGACTAAAATATTCTTTACGCTATGTGTTTGTGTAAAGTTTACATTACATGTTAACCTTAATTCGATAGACTTGCAGAGACTTTGTAACTGAAGTCAAGAAATTTTCAAGGATTCATATGTGAGACATCAATTAAGTGAGTTTGTTTACCCTCAAAAGTAATCTAAAGTGATTTAAAAATTATGTTCAAATGTCCTTAGATCATTGAAGAGATGTAATTTTGTCTTAAATGGGTTGCATTAAAGTTAAATCCTTCTTAGCCGTGTTTATAATATGTTTCACAAAATCTTGCACATGGAGAGCTATCGTTTAATTGATGTAAATTGCCTGCAAAAGTGGTTTAAAATGAACCAGCAATCACACTACTGTGCACAGAAGTCGACAAAGATATGCAGCTTTATTGTAATCATATACATTAATAAGCCGTAAACTGTAAGTATTCTCTACACCTAGTAGTTGTGTAAAGTTTGCACTATTCATTTGTTGTTAATATGTAGTCTATACTACAAATTTATTTTACTACCAAATCAAAGCGTTAGTGTTCCTTACATTTGATATTTGCGTGAAGTTTCTGAATTTTTGCCGAAAAACTTTGCCTTCTAATTTACCAACATCCCGCCTTTTCCATTTTCTTAAAGTTTAAAATCTTTTATAAGTCTCTTGATAATTTAATGGTAGGTTTTAGCTTTAAGTTTCTCTTGGTTTACAACTCTCGCTTAGCAAGCTCATTTTTCAAAACTTTTTCATAGTGATCAGATTAGTCGCGTTTAGTTTGGAATTGGTGGACGGTCGTTATTTTATTACTCGGCTTAAATAAACCAAGTGACTATCTTTTGATTATTTTCTTTATCGCAAATTCAAACACCCAATTTTCAATTTGAAAATTGATCCAATTTTCAATTTGAAAATTGAAAATTGGGTGTTTTCAATTTTAAAAGTCACAACACATTGTGCTTGTGTATTGATTGAGTGAGGATTTGCAATGTGAATTCGTTGGTTAAATATTTGTGCTTGATTATAAGTGAACTGCACATTAAGAAGAAATAACTTAATGGAGTTTTAATTTGAAAATGGATGGTGTCAATAAGGTTGTCTTGTTTAAAAAGGATAATGCTGATGTTAAGAACAATATTGTTTTCCGCGTTCTTGGACTGTTGTCATTATTGTGGCATATTACTGATTGTGTTTACTGACTGATGTACTGAAATCACGCTAATTAAAAGTAGTGTACTAGCAAAAGAAAAATGCTCCGATGGAACAAAAAAGATGAATATACTTGAAATTGCGGATTATTATGGATGTAAAAGGAGGGGACTATGAAAAATCTACCTAAAGTCGGAAAATCTGCTAAAAATCACACTTTCTCTAAGCAACGCAAAAAATCGATGTATATTCTGCGACCTCTAAAAAAGTGTCTTTTTTAAATAATGTTCGAAGTTTCAGATAAGAGTGTATAAACGTAATCTATCAAGGTTACTTTTTTAAATTGCTGGCACCTGATTGATAGAAAACTAAGAGGTATTGTATTTAAAGTTGTTTTATTTTGTTATGAGCATTATAGCAAGCAAAGCAGGAGCCGATTGATTAGTGCACACAATCGTTTCGGGCATGCTAGTGTATCTACATTTAGTCTGTTTCAAGTCAACTTACGCGTTTCCTCTTGTTTTAAACCAACCATGTCTTCAATTGTCTTCGATGTTTGCTATTTCATTCAATTGGCTTGGAAGACTGTTAGTTTACTTAATATCATTTGCCATAGCTACTGCATAGCTAACGTGCTGCTGTTTCAATCATTGTTATGGTTGAATATTTACTTTAATCTGTTGGTCGCAGAATATACATCGATTTTTTGCATTGCTTAGAGAAAGTGTGATTTTTAGCAGATTTTCCGACTTTAGGTAGATTTTTCCTAGTCCCCTCCTTTTACATCCATAATAATCCACAATTCCAAGTATATTCATCTTTTTTGTTCCATCGAAGCATTTTTCTTTGCCAGTTGGAAGACTATTCATGTGGTAGCTAGATCAATGCGATTCAATGAAAGACGATAATTTCTGTTTGCCAGCCGATATCAATCCCATAAGCAAATAGATATGTCACTAGCAAAGAAAAATGCTCCGATGGAACAAAAAAGATGAATATACTTGGAATTGTGGATTATTATGGATGTAAAAGGAGGGGACTAGGAAAAATCTACCTAAAGTCGGAAAATCTGCTAAAAATCACACTTTCTCTAAGCAACGCAAAAAATCGATGTATATTCTGCGGCCAACAGATTAAAATAAATATTCAACCATAACAATGATTGAAACAGCAGCACGTTAGCTATGCAGTAGCTATGGGAAATGATATTTAGTAAACTAACAGTCTTCCAAGCCAATTGAATGAATTAGCAAACATCGAAGACAATTGAAGACATGGTTGGTTTAAAACAGTGGGAAACGCGTAAGTTGACTTGAAACAGACTTAATGTAGATACACTAGCATGCCCGAAACGATTGTGTGCACTAATCAATCGGCTCCTGCTTTGCTTGCTATAATGCTCATAACAAAATAAAACAACTTTAAATACAATACCTCTTAGTTTTCTATCAATCAGGCGCCAGCAATTTATAAAAGTAACCTCGATAGATTTCGTTTATACACTCTTATCTGAAACTTCGAACATTATTTAAAAAAGACACTTTTTAGAGGCCGCAGAATATACATCGATTTTTTGCGTTGCTTAGAGAAAGTGTGATTTTTAGCAGATTTTCCGACTTTAGGTAGATTTTTCCTAGTCCCCTCCTTTTACATCCATAATAATCCACAATTCCAAGTATATTCATCTTTTTTGTTCCATCGGAGCATTTTTCTTTGCTAGTACACTACTTTTAATTAGCGTGATTTCAGTACATCAGTCAGTAAACATAATCAGTAATATACCACAATAATGACAACAGTCCAAGAACGCGGAAAACAATATTGTTCTTAACATCAGCATTATCCTTTTTAAACAAGACAACCTTATTGACACCATCCATTTTCAAATTAAAACTCCATTAAGTTATTTCTTTTTAATGTGCAGTTCACTTATAATCAAGCACAAATATTCAACCAACGAATTCACATTGCAAATCCTCACTCAATCAATACGCAAGCACAATGTGTTGTGACTTTTGAAATTGAAAAAACCCAATTTTCAATTTTCAAATTGAAAATTGGATCAATTTTCATATTGAAAATTGGGTCAATTTTCAAATTGAAAATTGGGTGTTTGAATTTGAGATAAAGAAAATAATCAAAAGATAGTCACTTGGTTTATTTAAGCTGAGTAATAAAATAACGACCGTCCACCAATTCCAAACTAAACGCGACTAATCTGATCACTATGAAAAAGTTTTGAGAAATGAGCTTGCTAAGCGAGAGTTGTAAACCAAGAGAAACTTAAAGTTAAAACTAACCATTAAATTATTAAGAGAATTATAAAAGATTTTAAACTTTAAGAAAATGGAAAAGGCGGGATGTTGGTAAATTAGAAAGCAAAGTTTTTCGGCAAAAATTCAAAAACTTCACGCAAATATCAAATGTAAGGAACACTAACGCTTTGATTTGGTAGTAAAATAAATTTGTAGTATAGACTACATATTAACAACAAATGAATAGTGCAAACTTTACACAACTACTAGGTGTAGAGAATACTAACAGTTTACGGCTTATTAATGTACATGATTATAATAAAGCTGCATATCTTTGTCGACTTCTGTGCACAGTAGTGTGATTGCTGGTTCATTTTAAACCACTTTTGCAGGCAATTTACATCAATTAAACGATAGCTCTCCATGTGCAAGATTTTGTGAAACATATTATAAACACGGCTAAGAAGGATTTAACTTTAATGCAACCCATTTAAGACAAAATTACATCTCTTCAATGATCTGAGGACACTTGAACATAATTTTTAAATCACTTTAGATTACTTTTGAGGGTAAACAAACTCACTTAATTGATGTCTCACATATGAATCCTTGAAAATTTCTTGACTTCAGTTACAAAGTCTCTGCAAATCTATCGAATTAAGGTTAACACGTAATGTAAACTTTACACAAACACATAGCGTAAAGAATATTTTAGTCGGATTCGTAATTTTGATATTGCTCCGATATTACTTTCAACATTTATGGAAAAATGAGTCTCCATAATATTTTAAAGACAATAAACATTAGGTTTAAACCACTTTGCAATACTGCTGAGTGTAAGCAAGCGCGCCCAACTGACGTATATATTTCATTCCCTGTAAATTTTTATATCTCAGGAAAAAATTTCGGTTTTTGCAATGCTCTAGAACAAAGGCTAACATGCAGTGTAAAAAATTACTCGGATATTATCATCAACAATCATGAAAAAATTATGTCTCTACAATGGTCTGAGGATATATAAACAATGAGTGTAAACTACTTTACATCACTGTTGGATGTAAACAAACGCGCCTACGTGACGTCTCACATTTGATCCTTTGAAAACTTCTAGACTCCAGGAAAAATTAGGTTTCTGGAATCGCTCAAAAACGAAGATAAATACATATGTAGTGTAAACTTCATGTAAACACCTAGTGTAAAGAAGATTTTAGTCAGATTCGTAATTTTGATATTGTTCCGATATAACGATTAATATTTATGAAAAAATTAAGTCTACATAATGTTCTATGGGCAAACTAACAATTGGTGTAAACTACTTTACAACACCGTAGAGTGTAAACATATGCGCCAGACTGGCATATCAAATTTGGTTCCTGGTCCATTTCTAGACTTGATAAACGTGTCCCTGACTCGTAACCGGAGAAGCAGGCAGAAAAAACAAGACAGAAACGCATTTTAAACTCCAAATTTTTGACTTTACATTCGCTAAATATTAATATATAGACAATTTGCTTTGACATGCACCCGATATAAAGCACTTTATTTTTATTCTATTGGATTTATCCCGACTTCTGGACGGAGAAAGTGGCGAACAAAAACGCAACAAAAACGTATTTTCCATCATTTATAACACTGTAAACTTTAAAATTCCGTACCGAACTCCCTATTGAGTTTAAAGAAATTCGCTTTGGTACAATTTGCACTTTATTTTAATTCTATTGGATTTATCCCAACTTCTGGACGGAGAAAGTGGCGAACAAAAAACGCAACAAAAACGTATTTTCCATCATTTATAACACTGTAAACTTTAAAATTCCGTACCGAACTCCCCATTGAGTTTAAAGAAATTCGCTTTGGTACAATTTGTAGCTTTTAAATCGTAGTACATTCCTGTGTGCCAAAATTCTGTTGCAAAAATTATTTGGTATGATTTATCAATCAAACTTCGGAAAAAAACGTGTTTTTTCGCCCATTTTTTATCTCTGATTTCGAACTTTACACCCCCATAAATAACTCAATATTGCGTTTTTTTAAATGCGGTTTGCTGCTATGTTTAGCCCCTGAGAGGCACTTTATTAATGCTGTCTTCGATTTACACTGGCTCATAAGCGGAAAAATTTGGCAGAGAAATCTTAGTTAAAATCCGTTTTTTACACCATCCACTAGAGTGTAAACTTTAAACCCCAGGATCTAACTCACCATAGAGCATAGAAGACTTTGCTTATATGCAGAATGTAGCCCTTGATCCGCTCTACATTTCTGTCAGAAAACATTTTAAAAAACTCATAACCGGAGTTAGTATCAGACATAGGCAGGTTGAAAACTCGACCAAAAAGTGCTTTTTCACCCCCAGATTTTCGCACTCTTTACACTGCCATTCGATAACTAATGCGAATTTTAAAAAACAAAAAAAGGGCCATCTGTAGAATTCATCCCTCTATTATCCTATCCTGTTCAATCCTTCGAGTCGTCAATACTCAGTTGTCCACATGCCGCAGTAAAAAAGTCCCAAAATTTGACCTATGTTATAACGTTACACAAAAACTTTACACCTTCTTTACACAGTCAATTTTGAGTTTCAAGAAAAACAAAAAAACACGGGCAGCGAATTTTTTTATTATCTTTCTTTTAAAAAAAACCGCACCTTCCAGAAGTGTCCCGTTATAGCTGTAGGGAGTGCACAGGTGTTGGGGGTACCCAAGTATATTATAGGTACGCGCTAACGCGCTACCTAAGATTCTTCATTTTTGAACCGATATTAATCAAGAGAGCCCGCGTTTAATTAAAGTCGAAGTATCATAGTCTGTTTCACATAAGTTTGAAAATTATCATAAAGAATATTTATGGCCCGCAGGTTGACCGATCTCGATAAATGCATTCACTGGTTCAGAATAAGACTATCGGTAAAAGACTTTTTAATTTTATGTCCAAAATATGTAAAACCACAGTTTCCTTGATTTCCCTATCACTTTCTGTACGTCTGATGTCTGATGTTTTTCAGAAACCAGAACGATCAACAGAAGTATGAAAGGTTACTGATAGGATATTAGTGAAATGTTTAGGTATTTAGGTAGGTACCTATGAACTGCATTTGTCAATTTTTATGATTGCATAGTCGCCGATTTGGCGTGCAGTAAAGTGTCAAGTCTTGCTGAAGAACACTGTCTCATAAAGCCACATTCTTGACGAAAGAAAAAAGCAGTAGAAGTACATGACCAGGCATTGAAAAAAATTGAAAATTTTCTCAGGAAAATGAGTCAAAATAAAGGCGAAAAATGGATGAAAATTAAAAATTGTATCCGAAAGTGCTTCAAATTGACCAGACATTGTGTAATAACTAGTGTTGTAAAAGATATCTTCATCTTTATCTTTTTAGCAAGATAAAGATGAAGATAAAGATATCTTTATCTTTATCTTAACGATTTCTTTATTTTATCTTTATCTTTATCTTCATCTTTTAGGAATATCGCAGGCTATCTTTATCTTTATCTTTTTGATAGGAATTTATCTTGCTAAAAAAGATAAAGTATGTGCATAAGTTAGCACGTAATCCAAAATGCAGGTTTGACGTGAAATACATTTACACGGATTCAAGTTTAACTGTAATACAAGAAAAGAAAAGAAAACGATTGTTTAAACCCTACGAAGTGCGGCCCAAACTAATGCCTGTATATCGAGGGTGTGGGTAAAATCCGGAAACGGGAATGGAAACAGAAACGATGGGCAAAATACGGAAACGGAAACGTAGTTATAGTATTTTGCACACAGTTCCGTTGGGGTTTTCTCCGCTCTGAGGGTAATCCAAAGTGCCAGAAACGGGCTTCCCAAGTAGGGCCCATCAGGGTCAACACATCCAACCCCGTTTCCGGCAAAATTTTATGCACTGAAGGGGAGTTTAGGGGCTCGGAAACGGGTACCCCATAATTCAATTGTGAAGCTGAACCCGGTTTCGTTGGGGGTTTCTCCGCCCTGGGGTGGCCTAAAGTGGCGGAACTGGGGTCCCCAAGTAGAACCTATTAGTGTGAACACCCCCAACCTCGTTTCCAGCAAACTTTCTACCACTCTAGGGGTTTAGGGGCTTGGAAACGGGGTATCACATAATTCAAATGTGAAGCTAGACCCGGTCCCGTCGGGGGTTTCTCCGCCCTGGGAGTGGTCCAAAGTGGAGGACCGGGATTCGCCAAGTATGAGCTATTAATGTGAATACCCCAACCCCGTTTCTGGTAAATTTTTTCCCACAGAAGGGGAAGGGGCTCGGAAACGGGGTACCCCATTATTCAAATGTGAAGCTGACCCCAGTTCCATCGGGGGTTTCTCCGCCCTGGGGGTGGTCCAAAGTGCCGGAACCGCGGTTCCCCAAGTAGGGTTCATCAGGGTCAACACCCCTAACCCCGTTTCCAGCTGAATTTCAGCCACTGAAGTGGAGTTTAGGGGCTCGGAAACGGGTACCCCATTATTTATGTGAAGCTGACCCCGGTTCCGTCGGGGGTTTGTCCGCCCTGAGGGTGGTCCAAAGTGCTGGAAGTGGGGTTCCCCAAGTAGGGCCCATCAGGGTGAACACCCCAACCTCGTTTCCTGCCAATTTTCTCCTATTGAAGAGGGGTTTAGGGGCTCGGAAACAGGGTACCCCATTATTCATATATGTAGCTGACCCCGGCTCCGTCGGTGGTTTCTCCGCCCTGGGGTAGTCCAAAGTGCCGGAACCGGAGTTCCGTAAGTAGGGCCTATCAGATTCAACACCCCCAACCCCGTTTTTGGCAAAATGTTACCCATAGAATAGGGGTTTAGGGACTAGGAAACTTAGTAGTTCATTATTCATAAATGTAAGTGACCCCAGTTCATTCGGGGGTTTCTCTGGCCTAGGAGTGGTCCAGAGTGGTGGAACCGGGTATTCACAAGTAGGCACCATAAAGGTCAACACCCCAACCCCGTTTCCAGGCAAAATTTTACCCATGTACATACAGGGTGGTCCACTTATCTATCCGGAGTTTTAAAATAGTGTGAAACATGCCGTTTTTGTGTAAACAATGTAAAACTTTAGCAAAGTGTAAAGTGAACATTAGAATTACATCTGACAAAATTTGGTGAGATTGTGTTGCTTATTTGTAGTGTTATTCAATTTATCCATGGCCTACTCTATTCTGGAGCGTGCAAAAGTTGCATCATGGTTCGAGTGGACTGGCAGTGTTGTTATGGTTCAAAGGAAATTTCGAACTGAATTTGGACGCGAACCACCAACAGATAAGAGCATCCACAAATGGCATAGCCTTTTGATGGAGACTGGATCGGTTTGTGATGTTAAAAAGAAAAGGAGCCGGTCAGCTAACTCTGCAGTAAATTCGACTCTTGTTCAAGAACATTTCACTGAGAACCCCCACTCTTCAACTCGTCGGGCTTCAAATGCGTTAATGATGAGTCGAACTACCATTATTAGGATTCTTCGGGACTTGAAGTGGCATCCATACAAATTCCAAATCGTGCAAAAAAATTACGGATGAGGACAAGGAAAACAGACTTCAATTTGCTCAGGATGAAATTGAACGAATGGAAATTAACCAAGATCACTTGGAAAACTTGATGTTTTCAGATCAGGCCCACTTCCACTTAGACGGGGGTGTCAATAGGCACAACCATCGCTATTGGTCGCCAATTAATCCACGCTGGGTGGCTGAAGAAGCCTTGCATTCCCCAAAAACCACTGTTTGGGCTGCTATTGGTCAGCATGGCTTGATTGGTCCGTTTTTCTTTGACGAGACAATAAACAGTAATCGCTATTTGGAAATGTTGCAGAATCAATTTTATCCTGAGTTACAAAACAGGCACCTTCAAGACATCATTACGTTTATGCAAGATGGCGCCCCTCCTCATTGGGGTCGATTAGTCCGAAATTGGTTAAATGAAAAGTTTCCAGGGCGCTGGATTGGGCGCGGTTCACCCAACATGCCATGGCCTCCCAGATCGCCTGATTTGACTCCTTGCGACTTCTTTCTCTGGGGCTTCATCAAGTCCAAGGTCTATACAACACGTCCAGCTAATATTGATGAACTTAAAAATCGTATTTATGATGCTTTCGAACAAGTTACCGTTGAAATGCGAATGAAAATTTTATTGGAGTATCGTGAACGCTTGTACAAAATGACTGAAAACCATGGTGCTCATGTTGAAACTTATATTTAAATGCGTTGTTTAACAATTGGCTTCAAACTTTGTCAGTAAAAACTTGCTTGTTTGCAGGTTCTTCACGCAAAATTTCATAGCCCAATCTTTAAAATTGACTGAGCTATGATGAGATGAAACTCCGGATAGATAAGTGGACCACCCTGTATATGAATAATGGGTTACCCCGTTTTCGAGCCCCTAAACCCCCTTTGATTAGGAGAAACTTTGCCGGAAACAGGGTTGAGGGTGTTCACATCAATAGATCCTACTTGGTGAACCCCGGCTTCGGCACTTTGGACTGCCCCCATAGCGAAGAAACCCCCGACGGAACAGGGTTCAGCTTCACGTTTGGAATATGCGGTACCCCATTTCCGAGCCCATAAAACCTTCCTTCAGTAAATGAAAAATTTTTGTAAAAGGGGTTGGGGGTGTTAATGACCCTGATGGACCCTACTTGCGACCCCGGTTCCGGCACTTTGGACTACTTCCAGGGCGGAGAAACCCCTGACGAAACCGAGGTTTCTCATGTAAATAATGGAGTACCCCGTTCCGAGTTCCTAAACCCCCTTCAGTAGGAGCAATTTTGCGGAAATGGGGTTGGGGGTGTTTACATTAATAGGTCCTACTTGGGGAACCCTGGTTCCGCCACTTTGGACCACCCCTGGTGCGAAGAAACCCACGACGGAACCGAGGCCAGCTACATATATGAATAATGAGGTACTCCGTTTTCGCGCCCCTAAACCCCCTTCCATGGGTAAAATTTTGTCGGAAACGGGGTTGCGGGTATTGACCCTGAAAGATCCTACTTGAGGAACCCCGGTTTCTCCACTTTGGACTACCCTCAGAGCGAAGAAACCCCCGACGGAACTGGGGTCAGCTACATGTATGAATAATGAGTTACTAAATTTCCTAGTCCCTAAACCCCCATTCTATGGGTAAAATTTTGCCAAAACGGGGTTGGGGTGTTGACCCCTACTTACGGAACCCCGGTTCCAGCACTTTGGACAGCCCCAGGGCGGAGAAACCCCCGACGGAGCTGGGGTCAGCTAGATATGGGAATAATGGGGTACCCTGTTTCCGAGCCCCTAAACCCCCATTCCATGCAGCGTTTTTTTGTATAAGGTCCGTTTGTACATGTACAAAGATGGTCCTCAAAAGTCTGTGTACATTTCGTACATGCAAATTTTTGTGTACTAAAATATGGTACAGTAGCAATTTTTTAGTTGTAAAAACAGAGTTGTTTGACTTTTGGTAGTGTATTTCAGTTAATTTCTGGGTCTCTAAAGGCAAAAATCACCAAGAATCGTCTTAAACGGCGCGAAGCGCCGAAATTTGACATGTTTCCTTTTGAAATGCAATTTCTGCAACTATAAAGATATATATAACACATAATTACTCATTTCGGCGCTAAAAGCTGAAAATGTTTTCGAATTTTAGACCTTTATTGCAATTTTTGACTTCCAAAAGTCGTTGACATGTACAAAGAAGGTCCCGAAATGTTTTTGTACATCGGTAAAAATCGTTGCCGAATACAAAAAAACGCTGCTTCCATGCGTAAGATTTTGCCGGAAACGGGGTTGGGGGTTTCGACCCTGATGTGCCCTACTTTTAGAACCCTGGTTACGACAATTTGGACTACCCCCAGTCGGAGAAACTTTCAATGGAACCGGGGTCAGCTTCTCATATGAATAATGGGGTACCCAGTTTCTGAGCCCCTTAATCCCCCTTAAGTGGGAGATATTTAGCCGGAAACGGGGTTTGGAGTGTTCACCCTGATGGGCCCTACTTGGGAAACCCCGGTTCCGGTGCTTTGGATCGTTTCCGTCTCCGTTTCCGGCTTTTACACATCATTTCCGTTTCCGGATTTTACCCATCGTTTCCGTTTTCGTTTCGATGCTTGTGAAAAGAAAGAAATGACTTGCTGTCAGCGGGTAGCAGGCAGATAGCTCCGGGGGAATGGAAGGGTCCGGCCGGACCCCCAGAAATTCAGTAGATAGGACTTTTTAAACCTTATTTTGTGCTATTTTTGGCCATTTTGGGCTTAGTCCCCCAAAATTGGTGTTGGTTCCCCACCAAAATAGGACGGCCAGTTACGTGCCTGGCCAGTAGTAGTATTACGTGGGTCAGTTAGATACTGCGGGTAAACCACCAAACCTACATTTATGAGTGCTTCATGCCTATTACCTTTTTGTCCTCTGGTTTATTGCTCTTCACATACATCATTCTCCTATAGTCTGTTTCATTTGACTTTGCGGTTTTCTTCTGAAATTTTCTACAAGAATCAGGCTTCAAAAGCGGTTTAAACTTTTGATGCAGTAATGCGGCTCAAACAAGCATACGTCTCTAACTGACTCAACATACTGTAATATATCATATTTATTTCATTAGTTTAAAACACTTTTGTAACCGCTTCAAACTTTTTCAAAAACCTCTTAGTTCAATGAACCAGACTATAGGTCCAGGCGACCATATTTACATTTTATCTTTATCGTTATCTTTATCTTTATATTTTTGGTTCTTTTATCTTGCAAATTATCATTATCTTTATCTTTCTTAATTTTTTATCTTTATCTTTTAAATTTTAAAATTTCAACTTTATCTTAATCTTTTATCTTGCGAAAAATCCTTATGTTTTACAACACTAGTAATAACGCAGTTTTGATGCTATTTTAGCGCTTAAATCAGTTTTTGAGGTCCATTTGGCCCAAAAAACCTAATTCTTGACCCCCTCCCAGATCGGCTGACCCCTCCTCCCCCCAGATCGGTCATGCTGTGCACCCATGTAAAAGACTTGATGAAAAATTAACCACAAATGAAATAATGAACGATTGAGCTGAGTGTAAGATTAGGAAATTAATATGCGCTAGCAATGACTGACTAAACAGTAGTATTGTTCATCAGTTAGTTTCGTCGGAATATAACTCGAATCATCGTACCTATATAAAAAGTATTTTTGAAACATCTAGGGTAGATATATAGGTGCAGAATTTTACTTTGCGGTAAACTTTATATAAATCTCGAAAGGTGAAGTCCAAAATGCACACCCTCGTCCTGTTAGTCGTTAAACAAATTTTTCTTACATTTAATTTAGGAAAAAACGGAAGAATATCGTGCTCCCACCCACTTTTAAGTTTTTGAACTGATGTTTCCATAACCGTAAAGCATTCCATAATCGAGAATAACAGATTTTATTATAAAATAAATACGCTCTATATAAATGTCAGATATACTTATTTTGAGGGTGTCATGGACAGATTTGTCATCTACTGATACTATGAAAATATTACAGACCAACAAAGCAAGCCTAAGTACTCATTGTCTAAAACAAACAAGTTTTTTTAAACGGATGTGGAGCTTCGAAAAATTGATTAGAACTATTCTTGACGTCAAACGCGGGAAAAGTTGAGTCCGGAAAGGAAACTTTTTGATTAATCGTTCATGTATTATTTTGCTCGCGAGATCGCATTAGCAAAATAAAATATTTACCTACTGTTTTCAGTGAATCTTTCAGTTTTTTCCTCATACTATGACTGAAACAGACTTTCATGGTGAAACTGACATGTAGTCACACATGGGCGTGGGGGTTGGGGGATATGCACCCTCCCAGAAGTTGAAATACCCCCCCCCAGAAATCAAAATACCCCGCCCACAGAATTCAAATTTTGAAATTTTTTCTGCTTTTTTAGCGATTTTTTGATTCCATTGGATAGTGCTCAATGCGAAACGTCGAAAAATGGTGTTTTTCGCCATGCGACCATTTTTTAAGACCATTTTTTAACCTTTGAAAATTTTTTCAACCCCCCCCCTACCAGAAATTTTTTCACCCCCCCCCCAGAATTTCGGTGCTGCCCACCTATGCATGTAATTTAAGTGTTCAAGAAATAATGCGGTCGCCTAATCATCCAGCGTATAATTTTAATGAAAAACAAGTAGTAGATTTGTAAAAATGCGATGTACAGGTATGTGATTCGGAACACATCATCCTATATTCTTAATGCTCCTCCTCAGCCATATCATCGACGTCAGGTCGCCAAATTTCGGCATTGTGTTGCGGATCTTTAGTCGCTCTTTTTTTACCTGCTTCTGCATTAAACCGATTAGCTATGTCGAGTTTGGCCGTTTTTTCGCGCTCAATGGCAGCCAATTTTTCTTGTGCCACTTTCTGCATATTTTCTAACTTTTGCAAAGTAACCGACTTTAGCGGCATCAACCTTGGCTTGCATAACACCGGATATAATTTAACTAGCAAAGAAAAATGCTCCGATGGAACAAAAAAGATGAATATACTTGGAATTGTGGATTATTATGGATGTAAAAGGAGGGGACTAGGAAAAATCTACCTAAAGTCGGAAAATCTGCTAAAAATCACACTTTCTCTAAGCAACGCAAAAAATCGATGTATATTCTGCGGCCTCTAAAAAAGTCTTTTTTAAATAATGTTCGAAGTTTCAGATAAGAGTGTATAAACGAAATCTATCAAGGTTACTTTTTTAAATTGCTGGCGCCTGATTGATAGAAAACTAATAGGTATTGTATTTAAAGTTGTTTTATTTTGTTATGAGCATTATAGCAAGCAAAGCAGGAGCCGATTGATTAGTGCACACAATCGTTTCGGGCATGCTAGTGTATCTACATAGTCTGTTTCAAGTCAACTTACGCGTTTCCTACTGTTTTAAACCAACCATGTCTTCAATTGTCTTCGATGTTTGCTATTTCATTCAATTGGCTTGGAAGACTGTTAGTTTACTTAATATCATTTCCCATAGCTACTGCATAGCTAACGTGCTGCTGTTTCAATCATTGTTATGGTTGAATATTTATTTTAATCTGTTGGCCGCAGAATATACATCGATTTTTTGCGTTGCTTAGAGAAAGTGTGATTTTTAGCAGATTTTCCGACTTTAGGTAGATTTTTCCTAGTCCCCTCCTTTTACATCCATAATAATCCACAATTCCAAGTATATTCATCTTTTTTGTTCCATCGGAGCATTTTTCTTTGCTAGTACACTACTTTTAATTAGCGTAATTTCAGTACATCAGTCAGTAAACACAATCAGTAATATGCCACAATAATGACAACAGTCCAAGAACGCGGAAAACAATATTGTTCTTAACATCAGCATTATCCTTTTTAAACAAGACAACCTTATTGGCACCATCCATTTTCAAATTAAAACTGCATTAAGTTATTTCTTCTTAATGTGCACTTCACTTATAATCAAGCACAAATATTTAACCAACGGATTCACATTGCAAATCCTCACTCAATCAATACACAAGCACAATGTGTTGTGACTTTTGAAATTGAAAACACCCAATTTTCAATTTTCAAATTGAAAATTGGATCAATTTTCAAATAGAAAATTGGGTCAATTTTCAAATTGAAAATTGGGTGTTTGAATTTGCGATAAAGAAAATAATCAAAAGATAGTCACTTGGTTTATTTAAGCCGAGTAATAAAATAACGACCGTCCACCAATTCCAAATTAAACGCGACTAATCTGATCACTATGAAAAAGTTTTGAAAAATGAGCTTGCTAAGCGAGAGTTGTAAACCAAGAGAAACTTAAAATTAAAACCTACCATTAAATTATTAAGAGAATTATAAAAGATTTTAAACTTTAAGAAAATGGAAAAGGCGGGATGTTGGTAAATTAGAAGGCAAAGTTTTTCGGCAAAAATTCAAAAACTTCACGCAAATATCAAATGTAAGGAACACTAACGCTTTGATTTGGTAGTAAAATAAATTTGTAGTATAGACTACATATTAACAACAAATGAATAGTGCAAACTTTACACAACTACTAGGTGTAGAGAATACTAACAGTTTACGGCTTATTAATGTACATGATTACAATAAAGCTGCATATCTTTATCGACTTCTGTGCACAGTAGTTTGATTGCTGGTTCATTTTAAACCACTTTTGCAGGCAATTTACATCAATTAAACGATAGCTCTCCATGTGCAAGATTTTGTGAAACATATTATAAAACACGGCTAAGAAGGACTTAACTTTAATGCAACCCATTTAAGACAAAATTACATCTCTTCAATGATCTAAGGACACTTGAACATAATATTTAAATCACTTTAGATTACTTTTGAGGGTAAACAAACTCACTTAATTGATGTCTCGCATATGAATCCTTGAAAATTTCTTGACTTTAGTTACAAAGTCTCTGCAAGTCTATCGAATTAAGGTTAACACGTAATGTAAACTTTACACAAACACATAGCGTAAAGAATATATTAGTCGGATTCGTAATTTTGATATTGCTCCGATATTACTTTCAACATTTATGGAAAAATGAGTCTCCATAATGTTTTAGAGACAAATAAACATTAGGTTTAAACCACTTTGCAATACTGCTGAGTGTAAGCAAGCGCGCCAACTGACGTATATATTTCATTCCCTGTAAATTTTTATATCTCAGGAAAAAATTTCGGTTTTTGCAATGCTCTAGAACAAAGGCTAACATGCAGTGTAAAAAATTACTCTGATATTATGATCAACATTCATGAAAAAATTATGTCTCTACAATGGTCTGAGGACATATAAACAATGAGTGTAAACTAATTTACATCACTGTTGGATGTAAACAAACGCGCCTACGTGACGTCTCACATTTGATCCTTTGAAAACTTCTAGACTCCAGGAAAAAATTAGGTTTCTGGAATGCTCAAAAACGAAGATAAATACATATGTAGTGTGAACTTGATGTAAACACCTAGTGTAAAGAAGATTTTAGTCAGATTCGTAATTTTGATATTGTTCCGATATTACGAATAATATTTATGAAAAAATTAAGTCTACATAATGTTCTATGGGCAAACTAACAATTGGTGTAAACTACTTCACAACACCGTAGAGTGTAAACATATGCGCCAGACTGGCATATCAAATTTGATTCCTGGTCCATTTCTAGACTTGATAAACGTGTCCCTGACTCGTAACCGGAGAAGCAGGCAGAAAAAACAAGACAGAAACGCATTTTAAACTCCAAAATTTTGACTTTACACTCGCTAAATATTGATGTATAGACAATTTGCTTTGACATGCACCCGATATAAAGCACTTTATTTTTATTCTATTGGACTTATCCCGACTTCTGGACGGAGAAAGTGGCGAACAAAAAAGGCAACAAAAACGTATTTTCCATCATTTAGAACACTGTAAACTTTAAAATTCCGTACCGAACTCCCCATTGAGTTTAAAGAAATTCGGTTTGGTACACTTTGTAGCTTTTAAATCGTAGTACATGCCTGTGTGCCAAATTTCTCTTGCAAAAATTATTTGGTATGATTTATTAATCAAAATTCGGAAAGAAACGTGTTTTTTCGCCCATTTTTTACCTGTGATTTCGAACTTTACACCCCCATAAATAACTCAATATTGCGTTTTTTAAATGCGGTTTGCTGCGATGTTTAGCCCCTGTAAGGCACTTTATTAATGCTGTCTTCGATTTACACTGACTCATAAGCGGAAAACTTTGGCAGAGAAATCTTAGTTAAAATCCGTTTTTACACCATCCACTAGAGTGTAAACTTTAAACCCCAGGATCTAACTCACCATAGAGCATAGAAGACTTTGCTTATATGCAGAATGTAGCCCTTGATCCGCTCTACATTTCTGCCAGAAAACATTTTAAAAACCTCATAACCGGAGTTGGTATCGGACATAGGCAGGTTGAAAACTCGACCAAAAAGTGCTTTTTCACCCCCAGATTTTCGCACTCTTTACACTGCCGTTCGATAACTAATGCGAATTTCAAAAAAACAAAAAAAGGGCCATCTGTAGAATTCATCCCTCTATTATTCTATCCTGTTCAATCCTTCGAGTCATCAATACTCAGTTGTCCACATGCCGCAGTAAAAAGGTCCCAAAATTTGTCCCATGTTATAACGTTACACAAAAACTTTACACCTTCTTTACTCAGTCAATTTTGAGTTTCAAGAAAAACAAAGAAACACAGGCAGCGAATTTTTTATTATCTTTCTTTTAAAAAAAACCGCACCTTCCAGAAGTGTCCCGTTATAGCTGTAGGGGGGTGCACAGGTGTTGGGGGTACCCAAGTATATTATAGGTATGCGCTAACGCGCTACCTAAGATTTCATTAAATAAATAACCGCTAGTTGGCAAAACCTCTTTAACGCTGATTTCCTTCGACATGCCTTAAAGATAACTAATTGTGATAAGTTCAAGAAATATAACATTCATAAAAGGTCTCTAATTTGGCTACAGAGAGCGAAAATTCATTTTAGAAAATTTTCAGTCAACCGTCAAAATTCTCTTTCTTGTGGGAAGTTATTTTCGGAAGTAGAGACGTATACATGTGCTGTTTATAGTTATCGTACAGCAGAAGTGCTGCCCGAACTCTAGAAAGTAGCTAAAACCAAACATTGGAGGTCTAGAGACCCCATAAGGATAAAACGGACAAAATTGCAAAGTAAAAATTCATCAAATAACTTAAAGTCTAAAAATTTGCTTGTTTAAATAAGGTGAGAACCTCAAAAACTAATTTGTAGCATCACTTCTGAACTCAATTTCGACCAGTCTCTATGCAAGTATATGAAGAAATATTATCAATTGATTCAGCTAGAATTTAATGTTCTAGGTTTACTTTGGAATCTCGTTAGAAAATTCAGAAAGACGTCTGAGAAATTAAATGAGCATCGATGAAACACGAAATGTCAGTTACAAATGTAATGAATAAATCGAATTTCTTTGAATGCGATTTATTTATTACACTAACCGTAAATCAATACTTTTTTTGGTGTGATCAATTTGGCCATTGACCTCTAATATACTTGGGTACCCCCAACATATGAGTCCCCCAACAGCTATAACGGGACACATCTGGATGTGCAATTTTTTAGAAGATAGATAATAAAAAAGTCCGCCGCAGAATTTTTTTGTTTTGCTCTACACTCAATATTTACCTCATAATGACTGTGTAAAGTTTTTGCATAAAATTATAACATATAGGAACTCTTCACAGTTTTTTCGGAGAGCTTGTACCCATCTCAGGATAACTGCCTGATACAATTGAATAGTACAGAATAGTAGAGGATCAAATTCTCTGGATGACAAATTTTTTGCTTTTTAAATTTCGTATTAATTCTAGAGGAGGAATGTTAAGAGTGCAAAAAAATGCGGTTGTAAAGTATGCTTTTGGTCGCGTTTTCTTCTCTCTGTCTGCCAACAACTTTGGTTATGAGTCCCAAAAAATTTTTTCTAATAGAAATGTACTAGGATCCAAGGGCTACTTTCGGCTTACCAGCAAATTCTTTTACACTCAATATGGAGTTAGATCCAGAGTTCCAAAGTTTACAATCTACTGGATGGTGTAAAAAACAAGTTTTGTCTCAGACTTCTCCGCCAACTTCTCCGATTATAAGCTGGAACAAATTGAATGAAATTAAAATGAAGTACGTTTCAAAGGCTATACGTCGCAACAAACCGCGTTTAAAAAACTCAATATTGAGTAATTTCTGGAGGTGTAAAGTTCGAATTTAGGGATGCAAGTTTGATCGAAAAACACATTTTCTCCACTTTTTGATTGGTCAATATCTCAAATCGGATGTGAAACTACAGTTTTTCAAACACAAATGTACTACAATATAAAAGCTACAAACTAGTTCAACCCGTATTCCTTTACACTAAATCGGGAGTTAGCTTCAGATTTTTAAAGTTTACACTCTATCGATGCGCAAAAAAACACGTTTTTTACCATGTTTTAGTTTGCCAACTTCGCCGGTTATAAATGCAGACGCGCAAAGTATACTCAAAATAAAGTATGCTTCAAAGGTTACACATCGCATTTAGAAGCCTTTCTTTAAACTCAATACTGAGTTAGGTGTGAAAGTGTTAGTTAAAAACTCTGGTGTAAAAAACACACTTTTTGTCGAATTTCGGTCAGCTTACTTATTCGGTAATGATTCGGGTTGTGCAAACTATTCTAGAATGGAAGCACATGTCAGCGGTTATAAATCGCGCCTAGTCGCGATGCTCTACAATTAATACGGAGTTATTTCTGGAGGTATAAAGTACCAGCTCAATAGTTAAAAAATGGTTTTGCATTTATTCTATTTGCTTAGTTCTCCGGTTATGAATTGTTATGTCCGGACTAAAGTATAAAATAAAGAATGTTTTAAGGATTTGAAATCGCAGTTTGATGAGTTCTTTTACTCTCAGTATAGAGATCGTTTTGGAAGTGTAAAGATAAAATTCTGTTTAAAAAACACGTTTCTGTCTTAGTTTTGCACTTTAGGTTTTTCCATTATGAGTTGTGACATGTTCTCGATTCTGAGAATGCTTTACGCTTAAGGGTCACACATCTTACCGAATGAATTAGTTTGCACGAAATGAAGGTGTAAAGTAGTTTACATTAAAGATTTATTTTGTCTTCATGGTGTTGTGGAGGATCAATTTTTTGTGCGAAATGTTATTCGAACATCAGAATTACTAATAAGATTCTATGCATTCTTTACATTCATCGATTTTGTAGAGTTCACACTGAAAATTAACATTTGCTACAGAACATTTCCGCAGGTAAGTTGAATCATAAGGATTTCTCCGTACTATCAGGATCAGGAACTTGACTGCAATTTTCTTTCCAATCGCTAGATGTATAAGCTTTACAATTCAGGTTATTTCAGATCCAGGAGGTTGTATAGTCTGTTTTTAACCTAGTGCACGAAACGATCGGTAATCAAAAGTACTTAATACTGTTACTCCAATTTTTTCACTGCTTGACAGGTGACTCGGGTCACTCCGCATTTTGTCGCGCAATTGAGAAATCGGTATTAAACTAATGAGACATTTGCTTAACACGCGATTTAATGCACCAGGTTAAAAAATAGAAAAATAGACTTGAGGTTGCACAAGCTAAGTTTCTTACAAATTGTTCACCGCAAAATCAGGATTACGTATCTAACTTTGTTTTTCGTGACTTAATGGCTGTGTAAAGTTTAAGTTGAAAATTAATTTCAATTTTAAATCGTTGGAGAAGGTAACTTTTTTAAAAGACTCTCACAATAGAGTTATGATTACGACTTGGTAAAGAGAAGTAGTGTTTGCAAAGAAGATATTGATGTGAATAAGCAATCTTGTTTCCTGTAAGTTGGGTAATAGCAATGAAAAATGCTCCGATGGAACAAAAAGGACAAATATACTTGGAATATCGGATTATTAACGAAATTAAAGGAGGGTACTAGAGAAAGTAAAGTATGCGCGCAAAAAATCATTAAAATCTGCTAAAAAATCAGACTTTCTCGGTCTATCAGTATGCACTTCATTGATTTGCGTGATTATTTCGCTCATTATTCTTGCGCCCTGTCCTAAATTCTTTGGTGCTAGCGTGTTTGTGCATGTTTAGTGCCTTGCTGCACTTATTTACCATTGCAACAGCGGTCGTTTGTATTTGTAGTCACTTGAGTTTGGTAAACAAAATGATTTGTTCCAAAGTACAGCCAAACCATACATACATGCACATGGAGCAGGTTGGAGGGGTCTAGACCTAACAGAATGGAAAAATAGAGAATTTGGCGGGTAAAATAAGGCAAAATGAAGGTCAAAAATTGATGAAAAAGAAGAATTCTTATTAAAAGTGCTTCAAATTGACCAGAAACTGTGTAATAACTTTTTTCAAGTCCCCTCCTTTCATATCTTTAACAATCCGATATCCCAAGTATATTTGTCCTTTTTGTTCCATCGGACCATTTTTCATTGCTAGTTAAAGATTATTTATGGACATGGCTTGTTTAAAATTATTGATGCACAACCGATATCAGCCTGTCCGACCATCATACAAGCTGAGGTGAATAACAAAGAAAAGCTTATTGAAATGCTGTCAAATGCGTATCATTGATAATATCCTTTCCAAACCACAGATTATAGCCTTTTTGTTTGAAGTAGAAAGTTGTTGCTAAGGTAACAACGTGACAATTGTTGTTAACTTTCTTAAACGCGTATCACAATTTCGCTGCAAGGACTTGTTTTTCAAACAATGAAAATAAGTAGGTAGATACCTACCTATCATAGGTAGCGCCTTTGTGCGTTGCGTACCTAGGCTATAATATACTTGGGTACTTGGATATCCCCAACATATGAACCCCTACAGCTATAACGGGATACACCTGGAAGATGCAATTTTTTTAACAGATAGATAATAAAAAAAGATTATGTGCTTTTTTTGTTTACACTCAATATTGATTTTGTGATGAACGTGTAAACTTTTGCAGTAACGTTATAACAAATAGCGATTTTTGGTGGATAAAATTTTCTAGCTATAAATTTTTGTGTTTTTTGAATTTCGCATCAGTTCTCGAATGGGAGTGTATAGTGTATGAAAGGGAGTAAAAAGACACATTTTGGTCGAGTTTTCGAATTGTTTATGTCTGCCAACAAGTCGGGTTATGAGTCCCAAGAAATGGTTTCTGATAGAAATGTATTATGGAGAGCCACTTTCCGCTTACCAGAAAACTGTTGTACACTCAATACGGAGTTAAATCTAGGGGTTTATACTTTACACTCTAGTGGGTTGTGTAAAAAACAGATTTTGTCTAAGATTTCTCTGACAACTTTTCCGCTTTCAAGTCGAGATAAACTGAATGAAAGAGAAATAAAGTACCTTCTAAGGGCTACACGTCGCAGCAAATTGCGTTTTAAAACCGCAATATTGACTTATTTATTAGGGTGTAAAGTTCGAATTTAGGGATGCAAAATGAGCGAAAAAACACGTTTTTTACTATTTTGATTAGTAAATATCTCAACTATTTTGCGGAAACTACAATTTAAAGGCTACAAACTGGCCTAGACTGAATTTTTTACGGAGTTGGGTTCAGATTTTTAAAGTTTACAATGTGGTGGAAGGTGGAAAATACGTTTTTCTCCGTTTTTTGTTCGCCACTTTCTCCGTTTAGAAGTCGCGATAGGTCGAATAAAACCAAAACATCAAAGAACTTTCTAAGGGGTACACGTCACAGCAAATTGCATTTATTTACATCAATGTTTAGCTTTTTCGGAAGGTGTAAAGTCGAAATTGGGAGTGTTAAACGTGTTTATGTCTTGTTTTTTCTATCAACTGTTCCAGTTATGAGTCTGGACATGACCTCAAGTCTAAAACTGTACCAGAAATCAAACGTGTTATGCCAGTTGGGCGCGTTTGTTTACACTAAACAGTGGTATAAAGTGATTCATATCTAATATTTACTTGTCTTCAGGCCGTTGTGCAGACTTAATTTTTTCGTAATGTTGATCGTAATATCAGAGTAATATCAGAATTACGAATCCGACTGGAATCTTCTTTACTTCTGGGATTGTGTAAAGTTTACACTGCAAATTAAGTTTCATTCTAGAGCTTCGTGGAAGCTTAGTTTTTTTCCAAAATGTTTTATGTAACGTCAGAATTACGAATCTGACCGTTACTTTTCTGTACACCGAGTAGTTGTGTAAGGTTTGCACTATTCATTTATTGTTAATGTGTAGTTTACACTACAAATTTATTTTTTTCCAGAGCGTTTCAAAGCGTAAATTTTTTTCAAAACATGTTCCGTAAGGTCAGAATTATGTATCTGACTGTTTGTTTTCTTTACACCCAGTAGTTATGTAAAGTTTATACTGAAAATTAAATTTAGTTTCAGAGCGTTTCAGAAGCTTGATTTTTTCAAAATATTCCATGTAAAGTCAGGATTACAAATCTGAGCGTAAATTTTCTTTACACCGATATTTGCAATTTTATGCTGAAAACCTTTGATCTGTTGAAATAAGGTAAGGTTGCCTTTTTTAAAAAAAATAACGTTGATGTTCAGAACAATATTGTTTTACGCATTCTTTGACTGCTGTCATTATTGTGGCAGTCACCTTAAGTGCTTATTGACTGATTTACTCAAATCATGCTAATTAAAAGTAGGGTACTAGCAAGGAAAAATGCTCCGATGGAATAAAACAGACGAATATACTGGGGATTGTGGATTATTAAGGATGTAAAAGGAGGGGACTAGGAAAAAGCTACCTATGTATATGCCTAAAGTCGCAAAATCTGCTAATAAGCAACGCAAAAAATCGAAGTATATTCTGCAGCCTCTGAAAAAGTTTAACCTTCTTTAAATAATTTTCAATGCTTCACATAAGAGTTTATAAACATAATCTAAAACGTATACTTATTGTAAATCGCTTGCAAGTTGCAACGCTGACTTGCTCCGTATCATGATTGATAGAAAAACTAACTGCATTATTTTTAAAGGTGTTTTATTTTGTTAACATGAGCATTATAGCAAGCAAACCTGGCGTCAATTGATTAATGCACACAATCGTTGCGGGCATGCAAGTGTACCTACATGTAGTCTGTTTCATAAGCTTACGGGTTTCCTTTTGCTCTAAACCAATAATTTCATTGATTGCCTTAAATGCATTGATGTTTGCTGTTTCATTCAATTGGTCTGCAAAGTCTCTCCTAGTTTACTTTATCTAATTTCTCATATCTACAGAAGTTTGGTCATAAATTTTAACAACTATCTTAGACAATTAGCTGACAGATGAATCGTAGGTAGCGCGTTAGCGCGTACCTATAATATACTTGGGTACCCCTAACACCTGTGCACCCCCTAAGGCTATAACGTGACACTTCTGGAAGGTGCGGTTTTTTTAAAAGAAAGATAATAAAAAAATTCGCTGCCCGTGTTTTTTCTTTTTCTTGAAACTCAAAACTGACTGTGTAAAGAAGGTGTAAAGTTTTTGTGTAACGTTTTTACATAGGACAAATTTTGGGACATTTATAATGCGGCATGTGGACAACTGAGTATGATGACTCGAAGAACTGAACAGCTTAGGATAATAGAGGGATGAATTCTACAGATGGCACTTTTTTTGTTTTTTGAAATTTGCATTAGTTATCGAATGGCAGTGTAAAGAGTGCGAAAATCTGGGAGTGAAAAAGCACTTTTTGGTCGAGTTTTCAACCTGCTTATGTCTGAAACTAACTCCGGTTATGAGTTTTTTTAAATGTTTTCTGACAGAGATGTAGAGCGGATCAAGGGCTACATTCTGCATATAAGCAAAGTCTTTTACGCTCTATGGTGAGTTAAATCCTGGGGTTTAAAGTTTACACTCTAGTGGATGGTGTAAAAGACTGATTTTAAGTAAGATTTTTCTGCCAAATTTTTTCGCTTATGAGTCAGGGTAAATTGAATACAGCAGTAATAAAGTGCCTCTTAGGGGCTACACATCGCAGCAAACTGCATTTAAAAAAAACGCAATATTGAGTTATTTATGGGGGTGTAAAGTTCGAAATCAGAGGTAAAAAATGGGCGAAAAAACACGTTTTTTCCGAATTTTGATTAATAAATCATGCCAAATAATTTTTGCAAGAGAATTTTGGCACACAGGAATGTACTACGATTTAAAAGCTACAAATTGTACCAAACCGAATTTCTCTAAACTCAATGGGGAGTTTGGTACGGAATTTTAAAGTTTACAGTGTTCTAAATGATGGAAAATACGTTTTTGTTGCGTTTTTTGTTCGCCACTTTCTCCGTCCAGAAGTCGGGATAAGTCCAATAGAATATAAATAAAGTGCTTTATATCGGGTGCATGTCAAAGCAAATTGTCTATACATTAATATTTAGCGAGTTTAAAGTCAATAATTTGGTGTTTAAAATGCATTTCTGTCTTGTTTTTTCTGCCTGCTTCTCCGGTTATGAGTCAGGGACACGATTATCAAGTCTAGAAATGGACCAGGAACCAAATTTGATATGCCAGTCTGGCGCATATGTTTACACTCTACAGTGTTGTAAAGTGGTTTACACCTATTGTTAGTTTGCCCATAGAACATTATAGAGACTTAATTTTTTTCATAAATATTAATCGTAATATCAAAACAATATCAAAATTACGAATCTGACCAAAATCTTCTTTACACTAGGTGTTTACATGAAGTTTACACTACATATGTATTTATCTTCGTTTTTGAGCATTCCAGAAACCTAGTTTTTCCTGGAGTCTAGAAATTTCCAAAGAATCAAATGTGAGACGTCACGTAGGCGCGTTTGTTTACTTCCAACAGTGATGTAAAGTAGTTTACACTCATTGTTTTTTTGTCCTCAGACCATTGTAGACATGCAATTTTCTCATAAATGTTGATAATAATATCCGAGTAATATCAGATTTACAAATCGGAATAAAATCCTCTTTACACTAGGCGGTTGTGTAAAATTTATACTGCTAATTAATCTTTGTTCTAAAGCTTTGCAAAAACCTAAATTTTTTGCCGAAATCTGAAAATTTACATGGAATCAAATAAGTGACGTCAAGCTGGGCGCGTTTGTTTACACTCAATAGTGATGTAAAGTGGTTTATCTTCGTTCTAGAGCTTTGCAAAAACCTAAATTTTTTGCCGAAATCTGAAAATTTACATGGAATCAAATAAGGGACGTCAGCTGGGCGCGTTTCTTTACACTCAACAGTGATGTAAAGTGGTTTACATCTGTGTCTATTTGTCATTAAACCGTTATGGAGACGTAATTTTTTCATGAATGTTGATCGTAATATCCGAGTAATATCGAATTTACAAATCCGACTAAAATCTTCTTTACACTTATTGCTAGTGTAAAGTTTACACTATATAATAAGCTTAATTCTAGAGCCTCACGGTAACTTATTTTTTCTCTAAAGTCGTAAAATATATATGGAAACAGATGAGATACGTCTGCTAGGGGCGCATGAAGAGTAGTGTAAAGTGATTAACATCAAATGTTAATCTGTTCTTAGAACATTATAGAGGTTTCATTTCTTAATAAATGCTGACCGTTATATCAGAGCAATATCGAAACTATTAATCCCACTAAAATTCTTTACACTCTTGTGTAAAGTTTAAAATGTAAATTAAGTTGAGCTCTAGAAAGTTTTGGAAGCATATTTCTTTACAGGATGTTCTACGTAACATAAGAATTACTAATCAGAATGTTTGTTTCTTCTACAACTAGTAGCTTTGTAAAGTTTAAACCATTCAATTATTAGAAGAACCGCACAGTAAATGAAATCTAGTATTGTATTTCCAAATCTTGCTAATTAAAAGTGGGGTACTAGCAAAGAAAAATGCTCCGATGGAACAAAAAAGGGGAATATACTTGGGATTGTGAATTATCGAGGATGTAAAAGGAGGGACTAGGAAAAATCTCCCTATGTTATATGCCAAGAATCGCAAAATATGTAAAAAATCAGACTTTCTCTAAACAATGCAAAAAATCGAAGTAAATTTTGCGGCCTATGAAAAATGTAAAAGCTTAGTAAACAATTGCTGTAGACATGTGTAAAAGAGTATCTACATAAGGTCTGTTGCACGTCACCAGCTTCCGTGTTTCCTACTGCTTTGAACCAACAATATGATCGATTGTCTTGAATGCATCGATATGTACTATTTCATTCAATTCGCTTAGGTACTGCATTGCTAATTCGCTGCTTTTTTCAATCAATTTTTTGGGAATTTGAATATTGCTTGCATTTTGACATTTAGAATGGCTGTATCTGCTAAGTGACATGCTTAGTAATAATGAAATACGGACAACCTAATCATGATTTGTTAACAGCATTTCACTTTCAGTCACGTTATTAAGCAACTCAAAGTTGAATGAAGTCTGCAAAAGTTGCATTACGTAATATGCTTTTAAGATATTATGTCACTCAGAAAGAATTATTTTAAAATGTTACGTTTTTTCAGAGACCGCAGAATATACTTCGATTTTTTGCATTGTTTAGAGAAAGTCTGATTTTTTACATATTTTGCGATTCTTGGCATATAACATAGGGAGATTTTTCCTAGTCCCCTCCTTTTACATCCTCGATAATTCACAATCCCAAGTATATTCCCTTTTTTGTTCCATCGGAGCATTTTTCTTTGCTAGTCTGATATATAATTATCGTACTCGGCTTACTGTCGCTGAAAATTCTTAAAATTTATGCACTCAGTCATGTGAAACAGACTATAGGACAAATTCGAAATAGGCTGAATTAACAATCTGTTTCACACAAGTTTGGGCATAAATTTTAATATCTGTCCGACAATAAGCCGACAGATTGTGATCATAGCACTGATTTGATATGTAATTATCGTAATCCGTCGGCTTACTTCCGAGAAAATTCTTGTCCTAACTTGAAGCAGACTATAGATTCTCTTACCCGCTACTATCATAAGTGGGGTGGGCAGCACTAAAATTCTGGGAGAGGGGGTGCAAGATTTTGTTGGAGGTCAAAAATGGTCTTTAAAATAGTAGTATGGCAAAAAACACCATTTTTCGAAATTTCTCATTGAGCATCCATTGGCATCAAAAAATCGCGAAAAAACAAACAAACTTGCAAAAATTGAATTTTGGGGGTTGTTTTGGTTGGGGGGGGTATTTGGCCTTCTGGGAGGTGCATATATCCCCACGCTTACGTGTGGCTATGCGCCGTATCAGCCAATATTCTTCTAAGGAAGTTTTTTGAGCCCGAAAACAGCGAGACTGATTTTCTGCGTTTGATAAAGCATGAATATTTACTTTGAGGACCTGAAATCATCACAGTGACTGATCGAGTATCCGGGCCCGAATCGATCTCGGCCTGTTACTGTAGGTCTGATGTGATCATGGGAACCGACCATAGATGAAATGTCGATCTTGGGGTTCAGTCGGTCCTAAAGGATAATTTCAATTTTTTCTGAAAAGAGTTTCAAATATAAGACTTTCATCACTTTTTGGCCTTTAATTTTACTCATAAAATTTTGCATTTTTCCATTCCTGATTGATTCTAGAAACCCAACCGCCTCACGTGCATGTTTGGTCTCGACTAAAGTCGGCTGGGAGAAACTCAAGCTCTGGCCTAAGTGTTCAACAGTAAAAGTTTATGTGTCATGATGACGCGACCAAAGGCGACGCTGAATCTATTGTTCTCTGGATGAATGCAAACATATTTTCGCACTTTATTTATAAAGCAACTTAATGCAATAGCTATTACATCTTCAACTCATACTGAATCTGGACTTGTGTTCACTGTGTTAGTTGCTGTGGTATTCTTAGAATCATGTCAAGCAGTTCTAAACTCGCGCTATTTAACCCCACTCACTGCCTAACATGCGAAGCATAATAGCACATATATTTTCTTCATTACCAAATAAATCAACAATTCGTCACGCGTTACTTAAATGTTCAGCTGTTTAAAGCTTCGACCAAAGAATCGAGTATTACGAGCGAGAAGTAATGGACATAGATTTATGATTAAATATATCATGCAAATACTTATCATTGTTCCAGCAAATCTATCAGTCGCCATATTATTGCTAGAAATGTTTAGAATACGAATATTAATAAAAAATACCGATTTTACAGCGAGACTAGAATCCTCCGCATTTGTCAAACATGAACGAACGAAAATCAACGAAATGATTATAAACTAAATTCGAAAGAAGGCTAAAAACTATGAAAAAATAATAAATCAATACAAGATCAAAAGGTCATCTCTCGTAAGCTCCACTTTTCATTTCAATCTTCTTCGTCTACAGGCTAAAAAAATATCAGGGTCCAATTGAATCATTCAGCTTTCTGAACTTCAATTATTTTCAAGAATATACAGAGTGTTCAACAACTCTTCAAATTTACACGTTCAGAATGAGTAAAATATTCAACACAAAACATTAAAGATTTCTTTAATACTCTTCTAAATTCCTAAAAATTTGATCATAAATCTAACAAAACGAACTTACCTTTCTTTTGCACCTAAGCTCTGTTATTCATAATTTTGGGCATAAATTTTAAAAATGTTCACAGAGCGATAAATACATACGAACCGATCCATAAATACCGTGAGCTGTCAGCTTACTGTCAGTAAAAAGTATTGTAATTTATGCCCCAACTTATGTAAAACAGACTATAGCTACAAGTACTTTTATCGAATAGAATTTAATAATTCCCAATGCTCGAAAAAATTTGTGTATGAATGTTTAGGATGAGAAGTACCTATTTCTAGGTGAAATAAAAAACTTTAATCAAGTAACGAGTATTTGAGACAGATTAAAATTTTCGTTTTCAATGAACTTACAATTTCAGCAGGCATTTGCACCGGTATGGGTTCCATTGGCGGCCGAGCGCCCTCGAGTTTAACGGTTTCAACGTATTTTGGTGCCTCCAAATTTTTCCGTATATTTTCCAACTCTTCGTTATTAGTGCGACGGCCCCATTGATCTGGAGGTCTTGCACTTCCATGGAAAATAGGTTTTCCCTTCGACGTTTTAGGCTGTAAAATAGAAATATGTAATTTTTAAAAGTCGTAAAGCAAATGTAATTCGAAAAAGAGCACTTTATTTATTGAATCTGAATTTTATTTAGCAAGAAATGGTCAAAATGAATACGTAAACATTTCTAAAGCGAAGTTCAATTTTTGTATTAGTAATTGTTTCTTCAATTTAAAGATTTCGTACTCGAGCGTGCATTTAAAATATAAGCGCGAATTATGAGGTCAGTGTATACATGGGAAAGGTAGAAGTTACCAGAGGGGGTGAAATTCAGGGATGGTCGCATATTAAATTGAGGTCGTTGCTTTTTGTTCAAGGTCTGCTAATACAAGCATAAATACGGTCCCCATAAATCAATGTATGTACATTCTGTACTTGTAAAGTTTTGAGTACTTTAATATGGTATACTAGCACGTTATATCCGGCAAACTGGGTTTCTTGACTCTTATAAGTGAAGTTTAGCTGTCATGACTTTCTAGTGATGAAAAACACTGATATCTTTACCGTTTTCGGGTAGAAATTTCGGAACCTCAAAATTCTCTTGCAGCATCCCCGTTTTCTCAAAATCGCCCGACGGTAACAGGGCCCGGTTGCTCGACTCGACCATTAACTAATGTTTTCCTTAACGTTAATGGTCACCTTAAAGCAACCATTAATTAATGGTTGCGTTAAGTCCGATTTCCACCTTAACGGAACCATTAAAAAATCGGGTTGCTCAACTCAACCATTAAGCTCGACTTTAAGGGAAGTCTAATGGTCGATTTAAATTTCGGTTGCTGGACTCCACCTTAGTGCAGCCATAAATTAAGGCTCAGTTTTTTTAATGTCTACCTTAAAACCGGTTGCTCGACTGAAACCTTAACGCCCCCATTAAGCGTTTAATGGTTTCTTTAATGTAAATTGGGTTGCTGGGCTTCACCTTAACGACTTTAATGGTTTTGTTAAGGTTCATTCTTTAAGGTAGGTCGAGAGCTACATTAACAAAATCATTGATTGTTTTTCACATTGATAAAATGGCGCTTCTTCCTATCGCTCCGATTTTTATTATTATGACAAGTTCTCGCCGATTCGAAGTCAAAAGAAGTCCTTTGACTAATTTCAATGACGACGAATTTTATGACCGATTTAGATTTAGCAAGTTATCCTTAATACTGAAGATTTCATAACAATAATATTAGTTTATTACTTTTTTTCTAGTTGCAGACAAGGCAACTATGAGCGCTGATAATGCGAATTGCAGAAAAATGGCTGATAAAAACCTCATCTTTACATAAATAGAAATTTTTTGACTATTAAATTTTTCCAACTACATAATTTTGTGACAATTAAAACGCGGTTCTTATAGAGACTTCATATACACAATTATCGTTTTCACGAGATAACTCAATGATTTTTGAGTTCACACTTAAAAAGTAAAGCTTCTTTCATTATTCTTATATTTAATAATATGATACATGCTCGTCGATCCACTGTCAAATGAAATCCATTGGTTCATTTTTATGACAATAAATTTTAATAAAGATTTTATTCAGGTATGGAAAAAACGCAGATTTTAAAATTTTGAATTTTGGGTTTTTGAGTCTTTTTAGTTTTGGGGTTTATTGTGCTCTATTGGGGTTTTATTGGGTTTTTAATGGAAATGACAACTAGAGCTACATAAAGTAGCTAGGAATACTCCAACAGCTGCAAGATACGAGACTAACAAAGAGGAACAACGTTATTCAGCTAATATTGAAATCCAACAACAAAATCGATCGTTCACTGCGGTTGCCACATATATGTATTTATCTTCCTTTTCAGCGCTCGGACATTACCAGATTTTAATCAAAAAATGCACTGGCTCTCAAAAAATATTAGGAAATAGAAAAACTGGTCGAACTCAGAAAAGTATGGGCTATTGAGGTGGCTGAATAAAAGCGCCCTGTTTTGCAGCATGGAATGGCAATTGTGAACTAGGGCTGAGATTTTTGAGCATGGCATTGCGTTGACCAGACTGAGGTTGGTTGGCCTTAAGCAGTCGAAGGAACAGCATAAAGCATACAATTTGAATCGCCTACAGTATTTATTTCAGTCTATTTGAAAAATTGGTAACCTGAGGATAAAAAACCCAAAATCTAATGATTTTTTGCACCCAAAAAACCCACAAAAAACCCAGATTAAAAAACCCCAGCCTTGCCAACCCTGATTTTATTCGAGAACGGGTTCTTTTCAATTGGCTTCTTCATTTTCTTTAGTGTTGCCGAAAATGCGCTAAAATCAAAATTGTATTTCCCTATTTTTATTTCTCTATTTTTTTTAATTTCCATATCATCGCAAGCAACCAATGTTTTACCCAGACTAACGAGCGTTTTCATTTATTTTCCTAATTAAGTGTATAGCTGTCACTGCAATCCATTATCAGCCGAATTCGAACCAACACCAAAAGTCAAGCGTTAAAAGAGTAAAATAAAAGAAAATTCGAATTTTCAATGACTATGGTTCTCAACGTTTTATATCTATGTATTCTAACCAAAACATTAAAATTCTCATGAAATGCGTGTGAACTTAACACAACCATTAAACTTCGCTTTACGCAACCATTAAGCTTACCTTAACGCTACCATTAGATTTCCCTTGATGCAGCCATTAAAGGTTTTTGTTAATGGTTTCTTTAATGGTACCCTTAAACTTCCCTTAACAAATGCTCGACCATTAATTAATGGTAAAGTCGAGCAACCCGATTTTACGAACCTTAACGAAACCATTAGTTAAGGTTTTACCTTAACGTTAATGGTTTCGTTAAGGGAATCTTAATGGTCGTTGGCGTTAAGGTGGAGTCGAGCAACCGGCCAACCATTAAAAATTAATTTTTAATGGTTAGCCTTTATTAAGAAGTGAAGTCGAGCAACCGGGCCCAGATTTTACAGAACCTTAGGAGGGAGTAATATTCTCTCTCAAACCCCCCACACCTACACCCATGTGTGGGTCAGTGCACATATTCTACGAGTTTTTTTAAGTAGGCAAGAATAATGACATAATATTTTCTCGATGAGTATTTATGTTTGATTGAAGGAAGCTATTACAATTTTCAAGCACTGAGGCACAAACCTGGATTTTTATACAATGTTCATTCTTATCAACAATATGAGTTGAAACTTACGGATTCGAACAATCCTCGTCGGTCGCCGTATGATCTTCTATCAATTTGTCTGTCATATTTGCTTGACACTGGGACCTTTGGCTGAAAGGCACTGAATTTTTTAAAGCGAAAAAGATAGTGAATATTACATGTAGCTTAAAGCTGAGAATCTTATATTAATAATAAGTAGGAGATAAAAGAGCTGCCAAAGGCATGGAAGTATTAAGTAGATACTATAGAAGATACAAATTTTCGAAAAGTTACAATTTCCTTAAATATACCGAATGAACAACTATATATATATATATATATATATATATATATATATATATATATATATATATATATATATATATATATATATATATATATATATATATATATATATATATATATATATATGTATGTATATATATATATATATATATATATATATATATATATATATATATATATATATATATATATATATATATATATATATATATATATATATATATATATCATAGGTAGCGCGTTAGCGCGTACCTATAATATACTTGGGTACCCCCAACATATGCCCCCCCTCACAGCTATAACGGCACACATCTGACAGGTGCGGTTTTTTTAAAAGGTAGATAATAAAAAAACTTAGTGCCCCCATTTTTTTTCTTGTTTACACTCAATACCGAGCGCGTCGTGAGTGTGTAAAGTTTACACCAAAAATTCAAATAATTTGCGGAGGGCCAATTTTTTTTTAAAAATGTTTTCCCTAATTAGTAGGTTACGAATCTGGTCTTAAAATTTCTTTACACTCATTGGTTGTTGCGCAGGAGTGTAAACTAGACGGTTTTTTACAGTTTTCGTGTGCAAGAGCATATCTAACTCAGTTTTACATTCTATGCAGTCTGATTGGTTTCAAAAGGTAGACGGTTAAAAAATCTAGGGGGACTTTTTTTAATTTTTCTTAAAAAGTAAAATTTTCGAATTTAGAGGCGGTTTATTGTAAAGAGGCTGGGACAAAAAAATATTTTTTCCCTGCCATATTCTCCACTTAGTAGACAGAACGTGGTAACTACCTTTAAAATGTGCCTCGTGTTAAGCGCTACACGTCAAAATTTATTTTGTTTCTTTACAATCAATATCGCGTTATTAGTGCAAGTGTAAACTTTACACTGAAAAAATTTTTGCCGCCCATAGCGTCGTGGATGATGAATTTTTTTAAAAAAATGTTTTCCCTAATTAGTAGGTTACGAATCTGGTCTTAAAATTTTTTTACACTTATTGGTTGTTGCACATGAAATAAAATAAAAATTTTTAATTTTTTTGTTGAAATTTTTCTTCACCGTTGTATAGAGCTCGCCGAGATACGCTCAAAACTGTCTTTATTTTCCCCTATCTCCTAATGGTTCTCGAAATATCTGGTCTCAAAAATTTTCGGCCCCCGAAATAAAATCCTGGATACGGGCCTGTATATATATATATATATATATATATATATATATATATATATATATATATATATATATATATATATATATATATATATATATATATATATATATATATATATATATATATATATATATATATATATATATATATATATATATATATATATATATATATATAAGAGTAATAAATAATTAACAAATCAAATCAGAACTTTTTGAGAAGTGAAATCTCAAAATTACAGCAAATCACCGACAGGCAATGGAGGATTCAGGATTTTGGTAAAAAGGAGCAGTATCCTAGAATCACAGCGGATTCGCTTCATAAATTCTTGCAAGAGCCAAAATTATCAAAAATCATAGCATACTCATGCTTTATCTCACCTGTTGATCAATAGAGCGGCGGACCCCCATCCCCCCCAAAATCCGTCTTTGCAGATGGGAATCCTCTAAATTTTAATACTTATGTAATTCAGTTTCTATGAATCGTTTCAGGCTTACCAGAACGAATAACTCATGAAAAATTTAAAAGCGGAATTGTAACTTTGTTCAATATGCTGACTTTGTTATAAAAACAGATTAAGTCCAATAACTTATCACTCATAATCATTCAACCATTTAGTTTTGTATGATAATCAAGAAATAGAATCGACTTTATTAAAGTCTGAATGATTTCGGTAGAAAATATTAGCCTACAAAAAGTTGCGGAAATCAATCGTAAAGGATCACCTTTTAATTACAATTTGAGCAAATAAGTTTTTACGCCGCTGGATCTTGCAAAGCTTAAATGCCACGAGAAGAAAAATATAAACAATATAATACAATAGCTAGTGAAGTTATGGGACACAAATGCAATTAATCAATTGCTCTCACGTACGCCCCATGTCTCACTTTGTGATGTAGATCTTCATTTATAAAAAATAACAGCTGAGCACATAGTTGCACAGCAATGGCCGATCTGGGGGTCAGCCGGTCTCGAAGGATCGAATATTAAACTTTTTCTTTCGATCTAAAATGACGTCAAAAACTGGTATAAAGGCTATAATAGCGTTAAAACTATGTTAATTTACAATTTTGAATTAATTTTGTGACTTTTGAGAAAATTTTTTATTTTCATCGGTTTTCAGCCTTTATTTTGCTTAATTTTTTCAAGAAAATTTCCTGTTTTCCATCCTAGGGAGTCCAGATTCCTCAACCCCCTATGTGCATGTCTGGTCGAGTCTAGTGGTTTGTCTCGCCATAAATTAAAATCATGCAATAAAAAATACATTAAAGCACTCACGGGATGCCTAGAAGTAGCCGCTTCCTCCGGATCGATTCCCTTTTTCAGAGCCTTATTACGCGATATCTGACGCTGTCGCTCGTTCATTTCCTTCAGATCGTAATCTTGACGCACCTGTCTCTGTTCCAAGTCATACTTGAGCGCTTCTAATTTGCATATTCGTTTATGCATTTCTTTGACTTTAGCCTTTAACGCCTTTAATAAAATAAAGCCTTTAGCTCGCTCTGTCAGTGAAAAAATTTGCGTAGTTCTTTCTTGAAAACTTACATTTAAAGGGGTGGGATGCATGCAACCAGTTATACTACCAAGGTGCTAATTTTATGCAATTTTCACTGCCAAACGAAGCTAAGAAAATAAGAAACTAATCTAGTACAAAAATATATTCATGTCCAGTCAAAACTGAAATGCATTTTATCAAAAGTATTGTGGAACGAACGTTGGTAATATTCAGCAGGCGAAAATTTAAATTTTTCTCTAATAAAATACATGCGAATGTATACACACTGTGAAACCAACAATGGCATGAAAGTCATTTTTTCGAAGCACAAAAATAGAGTACCTACGACATCAAGTAATCATTAGATCATTTCACTGCTGTCTATTTCTTATTTGTTATTTCTAGTTTTCCATTTTATTTTATTTCAGAGTTTTTACCAAATTTCAAAGCTTATTCGTAAAATCAATCACGATTGAATAAGAAGAAATTTTCATATCACAAGTGCACGACTTGAGTGGGGAAAAACGGTGAAATTATCGAGGGCTGAGTCAGTACGATTTCAGTAGGAACTTGCACTTCTTTCTTAATTCTAAACCGCAACAATATCAATAAAAATACCGTGACACGATAAAGATAGATTGCAATGAGCGTAATGCCCAATTTTACCATCAAGCACAGGCACGTTTCTCTGGGGAATGGGGGCGCGGACCCCCAAAATTCAGAAAAAATCGGAAAAATAGGACGTTTTAAACTTTATTTTGTGCTATTTTTGGCCTTTTTAGGCTTGGCCCCCCTAAATTGGTGTTGGTCCCCCAAACATAGGACGGTCAGCTGTGTGCCTGATCAAGCATTGCGCCGTTTTTGTTTCTACACCCTATCAAGCGGCTCTTTTTAAGTCAGCACAGACCTTACTAAAGATTGCCCATTTTTCCCTGTCAATGAATGAATTACGAGGCTTTGTGGCAAAAATGTCTTTGAAGTGAAATAAAATTTATAATTTTTTCAAATTGATTTATATTTTGCCAGCGTAGAATTTTTTTTGAATTAAAATCAAAAATCAATCGCACAGTCTCATAAAATCGTGAACTCTCTTCTCACGCATTAATACACTGTTACGTACACTGACGTCCAAGCCGCTATATTCCAGAGGTTTTAGCAGTTCAGCCAAGTGTTTTTTCTTTTGTTCTTCGTGCTGTTGTTTGGTTTCTCCCATTTCAGCCTTCGCTTTCATGATATTGCCAAATTTATCGAATTTCTCCTGATTAGGATCGCGTTTAGGCAATTCGAAATTAGGGCCCGTTGCCTAAATCAACAAAGGCAAACATCGATAAATCAGTACCTTTCTGCATTCATGAACAGATTAAGTGCATTTTAAACTTTACTTAGTCTTTTTTAACGAGGTTAATTTAAGCATAAATAGGCGAATGGCATTATGACCATTGATGCACAGCAGGGCCCATCTAAGGGCTTAGCCAATCTGTGGGGTCAAAAATCAAGTTTTTTTCCAAAATGACCTCAAAAGCTGATATAAATAAGCGTTAAAAATATGTTATTCCACAGTTACTGGTAAATTTCAAGCATTTTTGAAGACAATTTACAATTTTCAATCATTTTAGGCCCTCATTTTGCCTTATTTTCCCCGTAAATTTCCCATTTCTCCCTTCTAGGGGGTTTAGACCATAGGTGCACAGCATGGCCGATATGGGAGGGGGTCAGCCCATTTGGGAGGGTAGGGGGCCAGAAATTGAGCCTTTTGCGCCAAAATGACCTCAAAAACTGGTAAGCATGCTAAAATAGCGTTAAAACTACGTTACTGCATAGTTTCTGGTCATTTTCAAGCACTTTAGAAAAGAGTTTTCAATCTTATCCATTTTGGCCTTCATGTTGCCTCATTTTTCCCACAAAATTTACCATTCTTCCATTCTGGGGGTCTACATCCCCCAACCCCCTCGTGCATGTCTGATTATATGTAAATATTTGAGAGAATTGCTAAAATAACATTGCAGATAATGTTTGTAAATTTCGATCAACATGCTCAAAATATTAAAGCAATATCTACGTCGAAAATCCTTCATGCGAATTAAATTATCATCAGTAGATAATACGGTTTGCGAAAGATTCGCCCCCAATTTTGCCTCAGACATTACGCCCCCAAGATTTTGCCCCTAAAATTTCAGCCCCAAGTTCTTCCCGCCCTCATACATTTCGCCCCTCGGATGTTTCGTCCCTAAAGATTTAGCCCCCAGGACGTTTCGCCCCCAGCATTTATTGCTGTGCGATGAACAAGTGTTTGTATAAACATGAACAGTGTCGAAATCCGGGAGGGACAAATTACCATTTTTATTTTCCTCCGTTTTTTGTTCTGCATAATTCCATTGTTTGTATTTTTCGTTTTCATTTCATTTTTTATTAAGCTTAACAGAAGCCAGACCGTCAAATACATTAGTTATTTAAGAACAATACTGAAAAAATAAAAATACAAAGATAAAACAAGATTGTCAAGTAAAAAACGCAAACAAAATATAAAATTCTAAATTGTATGCTCAGCCTCTCGGGTTAACGTTTTCCGTAGATGCACTTGGGGTGAAAGAGGTCTTCCCCTACTGAAGGGTCAGATAGACAGGTACTGTCCGGCGATTAGAGCTAACGGAACGTCTTCCCCATCATTTTTGAGCATAAAAGCAGCGGTGCTTCACTCTGGAGTATTACTTTTATGCGCTTTTTAGTCGAAAAAGCGCCCTAATTTAATTAATATCTAAATTTTTTAGTATTAAAAGCGATATAATGTAGTTAAAATGGACTGAAAATATTTAAAAATTGCGGTATTACAACGAAAAAGCGTTTATATGCTATTCAGACCATTTTCGTCGCTTAAATAGCAAAAAATCGTGAGCATCACAATATTGACAGTCCGACTTTTGTTATGCGCCATAAAAATGATAAAAGATAAATATAAACATGAGGAAGATGCAAAAAAAGAAAAAAATGGAAAACGACCATTTTCCCCTCTAGAATTTTGGTACTGTCAATGCTTAATGCAAGCTTCCGTTTGTTGCATAAAAGTAAATATTGGGGCAAAAAATCCGAGAGGCGAAATGTATGGGAGCAAATGTTCCGGGGGCGAAATGTACGTGGGGGCGAAATGTTGGGAGCAAAATATCGGGGGCGAAATGTTGGAGGCGCAATGTCGGAGACGAAACTCTGGATGCCGATAATACAGCATTTTAATCAAAGACATTTCAAGATAAGCTACACTCCAATGAGTTAAAAAGATTAATACAAATTCATATTTTGTATCAAACGAGTGATTCAAAAAGGCCAACCTTGATAATTTGAAACTCATGCACAACGAAAAATGTCTAAAAAGCCAAGGAAAATATGCTTTGATGAAAATATGCGTGTTGAAGCCACGACACACACAAACCTTACTTGTAAGCCAGCCATCATCGCCTGTTTCTTCCGTTTATCTTCTTCTTTGCGCTTTTTCTCATTTTCGGCCTTAGCTTTTCGTTGTTCTTCTTCGGCCTTGCGCCTGTCCTCGTCTTCTCTGCGTCTTTCCATCATTATGCGGTCCTCTTCTTCCCTTTCTTGGCGCCTGCGCTCCTTCAAGAATTTTTGACTTTACTTCGAAAAGTCAAATTAAAGTTTAAATACTTTCTAATGCTAGAAAAAACTACAACTTTTGAATGTCGCATAATGAATATTTTAAATTTATGAAATATTGTTGCAAATACCCACTTGCTTTTCCTTCAGTAAACGCAATTCTTCCTCATCTCTTTCTCTCTGTATTCTACGCTGCTCTTCATATTCCTTCAACTTTTCAGCATCGTCTGCTTCGTGCTTCTTTTTTTGAGCCTGTTGATACGACTTATTACTTTTTTAATGCAAACTGTATGATATTTTCATAATGAACAGCAATTAATTTTACAAATCCAAGCTTAATTCTGCGCTTGTAGCCAGCATCGTGTATAATAATCGTGTATAATAATTGGCTACGTGTATAATAATTGGCTATAATAACCAAGTCAGTTGCTAGAATATACGATTTATCTTATCGAAAATTCTGAGGGAAAACACCACAACAATGTGCAAGTATGTGATCTCAAAAAAGACTACCATTAGAGCTTTTTCTCTTTAATGCATTCCTTTGCTTCTTCTATAAACTGTTTTGCTTGTTAAGTCTGCGGCCCTAATTTTACCTTTTTCTGATTAAAACTTTTCTTCCCTCATTCTGAAAGTCATGAAAGACCCAAATCATTCATTGTGTAGCGTCAAGTTGCAAGAAAATATGTAGCAAGGATCAATCTGGCCGGAATTACTTGTAAGCAGTAAGCAAGACTAAGACCAATATAGACTTTGTACGTAATCGTAGCTTGTCATAAGATGCGTAGCATGGCTAAACTGAGGAGGGCAGCCGGTCTGGGGTCAAGAAATGAGCTTTTTTGCAGGGGTCAAAATCGCCACAAAAACTAGTAAGAGCGCTAAAATAGCGTTGAAACTACGTTATTGCACAGTTTCTGATTAATTTAAAGCACTTTTGAACTAAAATTTTCAATTTTCATCCATTTTTTTGCCTTCTACTTACCGCATTTTTTCCGAGAAATTTCCCATCTTTATATTCTGAGAATCTAGACCAGACATGCATGTGAAGGAGGGTTGGGGGTCTAGACCCCCATAATGGAAAACTGGAAAATTTTATACGGAAAAGGAGGCAAAATGAAGGCCAAAAAGAGACGATAATTGAAAATTTTCTCCAAAAGTGCTGCAAATTTACCAGAAACTGTGTTATAAAGTAGTTTTAACGGTGTTTTAGCGCTTATACCAGTTTTCGAGGTCATTTTGACCCAAAAAAGTCGATTTTTCAAGCTCCCCCAGATCGGCCATGCTTTGCATCTATGGTCTAGACCCCCCTCAAATTCGCCCACGTGCACGTCTGCTTACCATCAATGCTTTTTCAGCCTCGCTCATTTCTTTGACTTCAGGTTGCTCGTCATCTTTCCGATGAGATGGTCTTTTCCTATACGTTGAATTAGGTTTTCAAATATCAATTTGTAATTCAGTTGTTACATTTTCAGCCAAAATATAAAATTAAAATAATATAAATTCAAAAGTATAATTTCTCAGCTTCTTACCTTGGCTTCGCGCTGAAAAACAGAATGCGATATTTCATTATTGAATCGTGATGAATAAGACGATAAATTTTTGCATAAATAAATGTGCATGTACGAGGACATATACTCGTACATATTGATATGCGTATGATTATTTGTGCATTCATGATACATAATTTTTGCATCTGTATTTATCAAAAAAATGCTTAAATTTGCTAAAATTTTTAAAATGGATTTCTTCAGTTGCCTTTAGATACATTGTACTGGAAGAATGCGAAGGGTCGTACGAGCTCATAAAAATAAGGATTTTTTAAATTCATATTTCTGTTAGCTAATGCAAAGAAAAATTATCGTGGATTTTTCCAAAATACAGAATTCATGACATGTACTCGTGTATTTGTAAACTAAGTTTTACCATTAAAGCATGCACTTTTAAATCTTGACAGCGTCCAAAAGTGAAATTTGCAAAATCACAAAATTTTCTAAAAACTATGTGCTAAACATCCCGTTTTTATACGAAAAAGAGATTTACAAATTTAAAGCTTATGACAAAAAGACTTATTGTCTAATTTTCATGGGATAAAGTTTTCACTTTGAATGTTTTTATATACTGTCATGTTCAAAATTTCAAAAATCTTCAGCATGTCTCTAATACAGCTTCATATTATATTTCAAATACATTAATTGATATTTATTTAATTAATTCATTGATTTGAAGAATATAGATAATTATATTCATTTTAAGCAATTGTGAATTTCTATGGATTTTCAGCTTTCAACATTTGAGACACAATTTCTGATAAGTTCAACCTTAGACAATGGTGAGTTGTGATAAGTTAAAAATTAATCATACCTCGGAACAACACATATAGCACAGTTTTCTATTCTAAACATCATGGTGCTATTCATCTGACTTGAAAACAAAAATTCGCTGTGCTACAGTACGCCGAAAATTGAAATTTTCGTCATTTTCACCATTTTCCATTACTTTTATTAAAATTCAATTTCCTCCACGAATAATTAATATCATTCATGCAAACAGCTTTCAATGGATAGGAGAATAAATTTTCTATTAGCCAAATGCAAAAAATTGTTATACACTTTACTTTACACTTTACATTGCAGTTTAAACTTAATAAGTATTCGTTAAAAATTACAAAAAATTTTAAACTTATTTTCGTTTTCTGTAGGTCCCTTACATATATAGCAAAAACTTTTGCCCTTTTCACACAGCGTGTGCCTTGGATTGAATACAAAAAAAACTCTATGAAAAAAGTACCCTGGACCACCAAAACAAGCGTCCGATTGACCCAATATACTCAAATTTGCATATAAAAACACTGCATTGCATAAGCAGAGCCTTTTCTCAGCGAATACCATCCGTTAAAACAGCTACCAATTGATAGAGAAAAAAATTTGCTATAAGCTGAATGCAAAAAATTGTTATACACTTCACTTTACACTTTACACTGCAGTTTAAACTTAATACATATTCTTTAAAAATTACAAAACTTTTAACATTTTTACGGTTCCTGCGGGTCTATTACATAAAAAGCAAAATAGTTTGTCCTTTTTATACAGCTTATCCCTTAGTCTAAACATAAAAAAATTCTAGCAAAATAAAAGTACCCTGAACTACCAAAACAAGCGTCCGATAGACCCATTACACCCAAATTTGCATATAAAAATAGTGCATTGCATGAGCACAGACCTTTCTCAACGAATAATCAACATCATTCGTTAAAACAGCTACCAATCGATAGAAGAAAAAAATTCCTATTAGGTGAATGCAAAAAATTGTTATGCACTTTACTTTACATAACACTGCGGTTTAAGCTTTATAAGTATTCGTTAAAAATTACAAAAACTTTTAACTTATTTTCGGTTCCTGTGGGTCCCTTTTTACACAGCGTGTGCCTTGGACTGAATACAAAAAAATTTATTAAAAAAAGTACCCTGGAACACCAAAACAAGCGTCCAATTGACCCAATATACCCAAATTTGCATATAAAAACAGTGCATTGCATAAGCACAGCGTTTTCTCAGCGAATACTTAATATCATTCGTTAAAATAGCTACCAATTAATAGAGAAAAATATTTCAGCTGAATGCAAAAAATTGTTATACTCATCACTTAATACTTTACACTGCAGTTTAAACTTGGTCCATATTCGTTAGAAATTACAAAAGTTTTTAACATTTACGGTTCCTGCAAGTCTCTTACATGAATAGCAAAATAGTTTGCCCTTTTTACACAGCTTATCCCTTAGTCTAAACTAGTGATGTCCCGGTGCCGCTTTTCTTACCGGTGCCGGTGCCAGGTGCCGGTGCCGGTGCATCGGTGCTACATTAGCATATTATATAGTGTACTATGCTTCTTCAAAAAGGGTTAAATTTTTACCTATTTTTCACCGGATATACATATTAAGGGCAAAATTTCATTTGGCTAGTAACGACTTCAATATTTTTAAGTTATGAATACACTAGATGAGCTGCCCGGCGTTGCCCGGGCTGAACTTAGGCCTGATATATAGCTATGTGGAATTGATATGTAAAAAAATCCATAATTTTGATGTTTCTTGGAAAAATCCATAATTTTGATGTTTTTTTATTAATCCGTAATTTTGGTGTTATTTTAAAAAATCCGTAATTTTGATGTGATTTTAAAAAATCCATAATTTTGATGTTTTTAAAAAAAATCCATAATTTTGATATTTTTTAAAAAAAATCCATGTTTTTTTTAAAAAGAATCCATAATTTTGATGCTATTTTGAAAAATCCATAATTCTGATGTTTTTTAAAAAAATCCATAATTTTGATGTTTTTTAAAAAATCCATAATTTTGATGATTCCAAAAAATTTCCATAATGTTGGTGTTTCATCGTGCCCTATCTTATAGCGTTGAGTATGCTATAGCTTTGGGTACTTTATACCGTGTCATATCTTATAGCATTGGGTATGTTATAGCATTAGGTATCTTATAGCATTGGGTATGCTATACCGTATCCTATCTTGTAGCATAGTTGAGCTGCCCGGCGTTGCCCGGGCTGTACTAAGGCCTGATAGCTATATGGAATTAATATGTCTCTTGTATTTTTTATTTTTCAAGACTTTTGATGTTTTTGGGATATTTCTAAAAAAATTGTTGGTACAAACCATATTTTATTTTTTGGATTTTTTTAAAATGTCTTTTGTCAACCATTTTTTTGATCAAATCCATATTTTTGACGTTACAGAATGGTTTTGAAAATTGTTTAGCCATAATCATATTTTTGATGTTCTGGGGTGTTCTGGAAATTTTTTTAATAAAACCCATATTGTTGATGTTTTGGGATGTTTTGGAAAATGTTTTTTCGTCAAACCATATTTTTGATGTTTTAGGATGTTTTGGAAAATTTTTTCAATCAAACCCATATTTTTGATGTTTTGGGATGTTTTGGAAAATTTTTTTCGTCAAACCATATTTTTGATGTTTTAAGATGTTTTGAAAAATTTTTTCGGTCAAACCATATTTTTGATGTTTTAAAAATTTTTTGTTTGATGTAGCAAAGGGTGTCATATATCACGTGATATGTTATAGCTGATGGTATCTCCTATCTTATATCACTGCATGTTATGGCACAGACAGGGTATCTATACCAAACCTATCTTATAGAATTGCCTATCTCGTAGCACAGGGTATCTTATATCCCATACTATCTTATAACATTGCCTATCTTGCAGCTCGGGGTATCTTATATCACTTCCTATCTTATAGCATTGCCTATCTTGTAGCACGGGGTATCTTTTATAACGTTCTATCTTATAGCATTGCCTATCTTGTAGCACGGGGTGTCTTATATCACGTCCTATCTTATAGTATTGCCTATCCTGTAGCACAGAGTATCTTATATCACGTCCTATCTTATAGCATTGCTTATCTTGTTGCACATAGTATCTCATACCATGCCTATCTTATAAAATTGCCTATGTTATAGCATCATTTGGTTAAACCTGTATTTTGATGTTTCACAGTGCCGACCAATGCTATAACATATAACAATGTACATAGTGTCGCCAGGCATGCTCCTCTTGGCCGGGGTATCCCTATACAAACAGTATAAACTAATTTTTGAAAAAAATAGCAAAAAATCGGCCATCTCCCGAAATCGTGGAGGCTTATAGCACAGGTGCCAAACCCTGCTCCCTCCCTGCCCAGGGCCAATGGGTGCGTTTGTCGAAATTTCAAGATCGCTACGGCTCCTTCCCCCATTGGACCGACCTCGGCCCAAAATATCAGCCCACCAAATTTCATTGGGCCGGAGCCAACCCGGCACAAACATACGAACATACATACATACAAACAAACAAACTTTCAAAAATATATAGTAGAATATTAATTTTCTCACTTAAGCATTAAACAAACAAAAAATTGTAATAAAATTGAAATACGAAGAAAAATAAAAGTTAAATAGTGTATTATAAGTTTAAATGTAGCGCAATCAAGATTGGCTTGTGCAGTAGTTGATTCTTTAGTCAAATCGAAATTTGGTTTTAGTGCATTAGTTAAATATTCAACTAGTAAGAGACAAACATGAAAATAGCCACAAAAACTTTTTGAGGTTAAATTATTTGAGTTTATCTCCAATTATTCTTTTTACACACTAATTTTTCTCTTTTATCTAGCACCGGCACCGGCGCCGGTAAGCCTAGCACCGGCCCGGTGCCGGTGCCCAGGACATCACTAGTCTAAACATAAAAAATTTTTAGCAAAATAAAAGTACCCTGAACTACCAAAACAAGCGTCCGATTGACCCAACCCGTCCGAAACAACGTCCTGTGCTTATGCAATGCTCTGTTTTTATATGCAAATTTGGGTATATTGGGTCAATCGGACGCTTGTTGTGGTGGTCCAGGGTACTTTTTTTGTATTCAGTCCGAGGCACGCGCTGCATAAAAAGGGCATAAGTTTTTGCTCTTTACGTTAGGGACCCACAGGAACCGAAAATAAGTTAGAATTTTTTGTAATTTTCAACGAATACTTATTAAGCTTAAACCGCATGGTTAAGTGTAAAGTAAAGTGTATAACAATTTTTTGCATTCAGTTAATAGGAAATTTTTTCTGCTATCGATTGGTAGCTGTTTTAACGAATGATGTTGATTATTCGTTGAGAAATGTCTGTGCTCATGCAATGCACTATTTTTATATGCAGATTTGGGTATAATGGGTCAATCGGACGCTTGTTTTGGTAGGTCAGGATACTTTTATTTTGCTAGAATTTTTTTATATTTAGACTAAGGGATAAGCTGTATAAAAAGGACAAACTATTTTGCTTTTCATATAATAGACCCGCTGGAACCGTAAAAATGTTAAACTTATCTGTAATTTTTAAAGAATATGTATTAAGTTCAAACTGCAGTGTAAAGTGTAAAGTGAAGTGTATAACAATTTTTTGCATTCAGCTTATAGGAAATTTTTTTCTCTATCAATTGGTAGCTGTTTTAAAGGATGGTATTCGTTGAGAAAAAGCTCTGCTTATGCAATACAGTGTTTTTATATGCAAATTTGGGTATATTGGGTCAATCGGACGCTTGTTTTGGTGGATTAGGGTACTTTTTTTGATAAATTTTTTTTGTATTCAGTCCAAGGCACACGCCCTGTAGAAAGAGCAAAAGTTTTTGCTGTATATGTAAGGGACCTACAGGAAACGGAAATAAGTTAAAATTTTTTGTAATTTTTAACGAATACTTATTAAGTTTAAACTGCAGTGTAAAGTGTAAAGTGAAGCGTATAACAATTTTTTGCATTTAGCTAATAGAAAATTTATTCTTCTATCCATTGAAAGCTGTTTTCATGAATGATATTAATTATTCGTGGAGAAAATCGTATTTTAATAAAAGTAATGGAAAATGGTGAAAATGACGAAAATTTCAATTTTTGGCGTAGTTGTTCTGAGGTATGATTAATGTTTGACTTATCACAAAGTTGGTCGAACTTCTCAGAAATTGTGTCTTAAGAACTTATAACTGTTTTGGGATACTTAGGTGTTATCCGTACAAAACTCTTGGATCTTCAACAGACAACAACTGACTGTCAGAACACGTGGGCACAAAAATAGTACTTATTAACCTATATAAAGGTCTGAGAACCCCAGAATCCAAAAATCCCAGGATTTAATTTCAATAAACTTTCACGGTCTTTCGCGGGTTTTTAATGTCAACAGGCTCGATGAGAAACTTCAAAAGATGGTTTTTTTGCAAATACCGTCAATTTAAAGCAATTTTTATCTTTAAAAATTTTTAGACCACAGGAATGACCAGAAACTAGATGATTCCCATGCAAGCAATCAACTCAAACAGAGATTATAGTATTAAAAATGTTTAGTAGCTATTCTTTTTAGCCGGCATTTTGCTCTGCATGCATGTTTTTTATTAGGATGTGAAAGTTACTTAAAGAAATGAGTACTGGAAATTTAGTTTTATATGCCAAATAAGATATAAAAAACAGCACGCGATTCAGGGACTATTTTAATATTAGGAAAGATTTCGTATTGTTATTCTACCTGCTTTGTTAGCAGCGGTTAAACAATGAGCATAAATACATATGCATATCAAAAAAGGCAAGAACCCACAATGTGCATATTAAGCCCATGATCAACCCAAAGTACGAAATAGATGCTATGTATATAGATTTAAGCATTGTGCGTAAATATTTTGATTTTCAATCGCTGAGCACGTATATCTAGCTATACAGGATATTACCTAACGAAGACGCATCGTCATTCTACTATGACATTAACTTGGACACGAGATCATTGAACCATTGTTAGCTTTTCTACACAGCTGTTATACTAATAAGCTCATAAATTATACTACAACATGTGGACAGAACAATGCTAATAACTATGTAACTCACTAATCAACAAAATGCCGTTCCTCTTCTTCTGATTCTTCAACATCGGAACTAAAAACGTTGTTATCACGAATAAAAGAACTCTGTCAAACAGTTGTTAGTCTAGCGTTTTAGCGACAAAAAATTAATAGCATTCTATGACAAAATTCTATTGTTGCACATTTAAAATGGGCATGCGCAAAATAACGAAGACAAAGTGCTTCAAAAGTCAAATTAATTAGTCTTATTTACGTATGAAACATCGTAACTTACTGGCTGACTTCATCTGCTTCCGCCGCTTCCTCTTCACCTTCTCTAAAAAATAAAAATAGACTGCCTAGAAGATTATGTTTTGCTTGGATACATTCTAAACATTCACTGCTTTCGAATTTAGGTGTACGACCAAATATGATCATGAGGGGTTTCACCCACAGAGAAAATTTCTTTTTTGACTATATTTTATTCAATTTGTTCGATTTTCTTTGATTTTTTTAGAAAATTTTTAAATGCATCTTTGATCTAGAAAGATAGAGCATCGTCAGAAACGTCGAGTAAGGATGTTTTTGACGCGTCCTCCAGTTGTGGACTAAAAAGGTAATTTAAACTTTCTCCCCTCACCACGAGATCCCACGTAGTGCATATCTGTGCCGGACACATTCAATTTTTCTACATTCCGACGATGTTCATTCTTTCTAAAAAGCGAAAACAAAATCTTCGGAAAAATTGAATTAAACTGGACGATATAAATGTACACTTCATTCAATAACTGATTTTTTGATGCGAAACGCCGGAAAATTGAGCGTCAAAAACTGCAAAAATGCTAAAAATAAAGCATCAATTACAGTTTGTTTAGGAAAATTTAGAATTTCGACGCAAAATTAGACCATTCTACAGGGAGTCGTAGGATCGGATTATTATTGCTTAAAAACAACGCATATTTAAAAATGAAAAGCATGTGTGACCGAAAAATAGGATCGACACCACAGGAATTTGACGCCTAGATCTCCGGAAAGAAAAGAAGTAATTTTTCCGGGGAAAATAAGGGAATATTAGGAAAAAAATCTTAACAATATTTTTGGCTGATTTCTCAGACCGGGCTGACTCCCTCAGTCCGTCAATTTTTGTATAAAAACGAACAAAATTGACATTTTTTAAGAGCTGATGGCTCAAAGCATTCTTAGATTGCTGAACGAAACTAATTTTTGTGCTATTAAACAGTTGAAGCAGTATGCAAAATAATTATTCCTCGCGCAGCTTCATAAGGGACTTGAATATGGAGCGGTTTTTTTGTATTAGGTCCGTTTGAACATGCACAAAGATGGTCCCCAAAAGTCTTTGTACATTTTGTACACACAAATATTTGGGTAATATAATATGTTACAGTAGCGAAAAATTGTCTAAAAACGGCGCGAAGCGCCGAAAAATTTGACATTTTTCCTCTTGAAATTCAATTTCTACCATCATAAAGATATATAGAAGATACAATTACTCATTTCGACGCGAAGTGCCGAAAATTTTTGCGAATTTCAGACCTTTTTTGCAATAGGAAGTCGCTAGCGTTAATTTTCATCTAAGCCACTCCTGATACATTAGAATAGTTGGAAATTTTTCCGCCTCATTCTTGATTCCGACAATTATTTAAAGAATGAGCGTCTTTGTAGAAGAGTCACGCTGATTTTATGATCTTGTTAAGGAGAGCTCTTAATTTCGGACCAATCAGATCCATTTTCTAAATATTCTTGCCCAAAGCAAGCCGAGCATTACGAAAAGCTCACATTTTGCGCCATCGAGGCACAAATTTAGAATATTTAAGTCTTATGGAAATTTCTCCTGCGTCTATCGTTTGCCTACGTTGAGCTGGATGAGTCAGTTTGGTGCTTTTTAGACGAGCGAATTGCCATTCTGGGGAAAACGTGAATGTCTTAAATGCGTTATCGTCAAATGTTTTCTCAAAGATTCGCAAATCGAATCTTTTTGCGCTTCGGAAGGGTTTTGAACATGTGCTCCTGGAAACTCGAGTCTTGTCATTTTTGCTTTTCAAAGTAGATCCCGTATAATGTCCGTATCCGGTCGCGTATTCCGAGCTGATAACAACTGGCAGCACAGCAATAGGTGATGCATCGAACCGTAGAACCGACTCATCTGAGACATTTTACTTTGAAAGGAGAAATCTTATAGCCAGATCAGCTAAGTTGAGGACATTTTGTGGAAATTTTTCTAATTTCATTCGAATGACTACAATTCAGCATCGAAGTAAAATTGATTTTTTGTGAGCGATTGACCCTCGTTTACAATTTAAAGAATATTTTTCAGTAGGTATAGCTTGCATATCAATAAAAAGGAAATTCTCAAGCATTCATTGAACGGAGAAGCGTAGGCATATTTTTATATTTTTATAAGTGCGTTACATCAGGTTCCTACCCAGTAAATCAGGGTCCGGTTTATATAAAGTGTGGCTTAAATCAGACTTAAACATGTACATGATTAATATAGAAAGTGTTCGATTTTAATGTCGTATGTTTCAACATCGTCGTTAGGTTTGGGCCTGGCTTAAGTCTGCGCATATTGAAACCGGCTTCAGCCAGGCTTCAATCTGAACAGGTATTTATTTTTAAACATTGAAGTTCGGCTTAAGCTGAAATGCTATATCTTGATGAAAAATGAATATATGAAATTGCGTTAGCTTATCTGGCTAAAATTAACCTAATAAAGCAACGGTATGAAACAGATGATTCGTATTCGGCCTGCTTTGCTTGAAGGAAATATTCTTTGTAACGGTAATGAATTTAGTGCTAGATTGTGCGTAGTAAGAGCAAAGGCATTCTGAAAAATTATCGGTAAATCCAATTTTAAAGTTGAAATCAGCTTCGACTTTTACGAATCGCTGCAGCGGTCCTTTGCCGTAAATTAGTCTGCTATCCCTGGCGGCCGGAAGCTTATTTTTGCCACCCAAATAAGTCTTCGGTGAGTGCGAATTCGCTTGACTTCTCGTGTTTGGAAGAGTCTTCAGTACCGACTTGTTTATATCAATAAGGTTCTTTATTACTCCATGAATAAAATCCAATTTTTCCAATTTGATCAGGCAATTTTTTCTATCCATGTCGAAATTTTTAGGTCTATTTTGTTTTGTTGGGGTCACATTCAGCTTCATTGTTTATAAAAATATTTCGATTCTATGTACGTTGTTGAGAATATGAGTACAATGCAAATAAAAGGCAAAAAACGCACGGAATCTATTTTATTACGATATACAAAGATTTTTTATTCTATGATCGTTGTTGAGAATACGAGTAAAATGCAAATAAAAGTCAAAAACGCAGAATCTAATTTTCGATATGATAACGCTACTAAAGTAAGCTGCTAATCAAAACTAGTCAAGTCTATATAGACAGAAGCCAGGGAAAGCTACCTAAAGACACCAAATAAACATGGTGAATAATAAGTTTTGTTCTATGTATAGGGCATCTTAGCATGGTTAGTAATAAATTTTGTTCCGTGTTTAGGACATCTTACATATCATTTTTGCCTAGAAATAAAAAAGCTACCGAATACGCCTTTCCAGACAACAGACGCTAGTAAAATTTTCTTCTAAAAAACTAGGTAACTTTAAGTTTATATCGTCACACGCAAGCGAGTTATGCAATTGGCGCATAATTTGAATAAATCAAGAAAGAGACGAACTACGTATAGTGGAAAAATGTTGACTCACGAATATTTTTCATCTTCGTCCGACATGTTCAGGAACTTCTAACGTAATTCTTAGAATATTAACGAAGGACGGTAGTAAACGTAGCCTAAATCAATGCATAATTTAATATAGAGATGATAACAAAATTCTGATCACACAAGCAGCTGAAAGCGGCATTCGGTTATCGATAGGTTTACATCTCCATCGCCTAGAATATCCCCATAGTAGTACAGATATTTTTCGTGCATTCTTTCTGACTTTTTCATTTTTTTAAGGAATTCATACGTCAAAAGTGTTAATTCCTACATAATTATTTATAGCTTGAGAGACAGACGTCATTCGGATTATTTTATTCAAAATCGATCACATGCATCATTTATCAGAAAAATTGGAATTCACTTGCAAGAACGAAATTTCAATTTGTAGGACGGGTCATGTATAGCATCAGAATTGCAGATGGTCAAACTCAGGGACGTCTTTAGGCCAACAGGCTTGAAAATGCAGGTTGTGTATATATTTGGGCAGCAACCTAATTCTGGAGGTCTGATGGCGCGAAATCGAAATATCATCAAAAATTCAATTCTGGGGGTCTATCGATTTGTGGAGGGGTTTCAGATTTTCAAGGGTCCAGAGCAGACATACACAGGGGGTTTAGAGGGTCTAGAAGCTCAGAATAAAAAATGGGAAATTTTCTGGAAAAATGAGGCAAAATAAAGGCAAAAAATAAATGAAAATTCCATTTTAAAGTGTTTCAAATCAACTAGAAACTGCGTCATAACATAGTTTTAGCGCTATTTTAACGTTTTACCAGTTTTTGAGGTCATTTGGTCTAAAAAAGCTCAATTTTTGACCCCGAGACCGGCTGACACTTCCTACCCCTCGATCGGTCATGCTGTGCATCTATGGTTCAGACCAGACATGCAAGTGGGGGTTGGGTGGGGGTCTGAGAATGGTTGAATCGGAAATATTCTGTTGAAAATGAGGCAAATAAAGGCCAAAAGAGGATGAAAATTGGCAATTTTCCTGAGAAGTGCTTGAAATCGACTAGAAACTGTGGAATATGGCGGGTTTAACGCTGTTTTAGCATTTATACCAGTTATAAAGGTCATTCTGACCCGAAAAAGCTAAATTTTTGACCCCCAGACAGGCTAACCTTCTTAGATCGGCCACGCTGTGCATTATGGTGCAGACCAGACATGCACGTGGTGGGAGGGGGGCATTGTAGGGTCAAGACCCCTCTAGAATGAAGACATGGGCTACTTTTAGGCAAAAAATATAAATTTTTGTTGATAGCCAATACCATATATTAGCAAAGCAATACCCTATTTGATGAATTGAAGATGCTGCTCAAAAAATTCTAGAAAATAAGGAGCATTTTTTAATTAGTTTATGAAACATTATAGTCAGTTTCTTCATATAAACTTGCAGTTTCATTTGATTTTCTCACAGACAGTAAGCGCACAATTTACGGTACGTATGGACAATTGCAGAGTCTGAAAGATTCGTCAGCTTATACGAAATAGGCTTTAGAATATTAAATACAACGTCCTCATCGTGTAACTTTGTGGTTTTTGACAAAAGTTACTGACCGAATGTTATAAACTAATATGGAAAGAGTGATATTATACAGTATCTCGAGTTATGCAATAACCTTTCTAATGTTGAGCGGCATTACTATATCTTAAACTTGCATGCTATTTTTATAGCATAATTCATGTGGATAAAATTCAAGAGAAAACAGCAAATTTTTCTAAAGGTATAAGTCTGAGAATATTGATCCGACAGATTAAACAACGGAAAGCTCTATAAATTCAAGCTATTCTGAGACATACATACACTATACTCAAAAATAATATTCTCGGCATCCTCTTAGATTCCTAAGATTTCCAAACGATACACTAACATTCTCAAAAAGATCGAAGAAAAAGGCTTCATATTTTCAAGCAGACCCTGAAGTGAAATTTTTAAAATTACATCGAAATGCACCTCACTCAGCGAGATTGACTAATTTTCAACACGCTTTTTTCGCCCATGTTTCGAAAATATGGATCTTAGAACTCCGACATGAATGACTTCGGAGAAAATATGTCATCAAATAATTTTCAAATATAAAGCACCGAAATAAAACGACACGAATAAATGCGTGAAAATGATCGAAAGGATATTAATTAAAAAATGTTTGACTGAATTGTTCCGCATCATAATTAGACACGACCTTTCGCAGGCAGTACACTTTTTATACCTTTTACGAATCGAAGAAAATACGTTGCACGACTAATTAATACGACGAAATATTTCTTTCAATTCTCGATGAAATATGTGCACAATGTGTGCTCGCGCTAAATGAAGAACTACTAGCTTAACAACTAAAAAGTGTTGAGAGGAACAAAAGTTTATGAAACTTAGCTTCTAAATTTCATACTCATCGACAGAAAGTACCTAATAACTACCTAAACAACATACTTATGCTTGAATGCGTAGGCGATGGAGCAGCAAGCAGTCACGCAAGTCTCTTTTCAGATTTCCAAAGGAAAAGCAAAATTTCGCCCTAGGCTAACTTCCTCTCTAGCGCTTGCGCATTCTAAATACGTCGCATAAATGCAGATATTCGACTTATATATGCAGAAAACTTTTTTAGGTCGACGTACATAAGAAATGCTAACAAGCCCAACGTTAACAACTTCCGTTCAAATTTCTTCTTATTCCCCGTCACGTGCTACTGAAATCAAATTTTTGAGAAAGTTATGTCACGCAGGCAACGCGCATTACTGGAATTATTTTTCCGAAAATGTAGTCGGTTTTTCACACATTTTTAAGGAGAGGTAAATAGGCGAAATATTTCGGTGGCAAATGAATGCCGCTCCTCGAATGAGTGTAAAAAAAGTTAGAAGAACTGGGTCCTTTTTCAGCAGTTTTCTTGCAGTTTGTGCAGTCATTTATTGCACACAACTGCCTTCTGTCGCAGAAAATGCGTGTCTGTCCGGAATTCAACTTTCTTTTGTCGAACAAAACGAAACGAAAATATTTGAAACAATTTTTCAAAATTTAAGACAGTCATAGAGAAAAAGTGTACATAATTTATGCTAAGCAGAAATGAGGACCCTATCCTAGAAAGATGGATGGAGTTTTTCCGGGCACTGCTGTTGTGCAACTTTTTAAGCGCATTATCACATCGGACGTGTTCATTTATTGAAAAAATAATTTATTTTATGGCTAGTCTTGATGTTCAAAGCTTGTTCACTAATATTCCACTCAATGAGACTATTGATATATGTATTAGGAAACTATTTGATGATCAAAATGTCATGTTAGTAAATAACATGAATTGTCATCAATTCAAACTGCTTCTAGAACTTGCAGTTAAAGAGTGTTACTTTACGTGTAATGGTAAAATCTATCAACAGATAGATGGTGTTGCTATGGGTAATCCGCTTGGCCCAGTTCTTGCCAACATTTTCTTGAGCTATCATGAAACAAAGTGGCTCAGAGACTGCAATATAAAGATCAGACCCAAGTTTTATGTACGTTATGTTGATGACACATTTGTAGTGTTTTCTGACAGAAATCAGCCTACTAAGTTCTGTGATTACATGAATCAGCAACATCCTAATATGAAGTTTACATTTGAAACTGAATGTGACAAGAAATTAAATTTCCTTGATGTTCTTGTTGAAAGGAAGTCCGATGATATTGTAACATCATCATATCAGAAACCTACATTTTCTGGCCTTTATACCAAATTGTCTAGCTTCATTCCTTTTGCCTATAAAGTTGGTTTAATAAGGACACTTGTGAGTCGCATTTACATGATTTGTAACTCATTTCAGACTTTTGTCTCTGATATTGACAAGCTGAAGCAGACTCTACTGCAAAATGAGTATCCCCTTGGCTTGATTGATAAGGTCATATCAGACTTTATGACAAAGGTGTATAATAAGAGTGATGAAATAAAAGTCAGTTGTGATAAATTATGCTATTCTCTTGTTTTGCCTTATACTGGTGTGCATGGCTACAATGTACGCAGCAGAATTCTAAAGCTTATATCTGCATTTTACCCTCAGATTAGAGTAAGGTTTGTTTACAAACCTGTCATGTGTAAGCCGGTTTTTCAAGAACAAGGATGCTGTACCTGCTAAGCTACTCTCAAATTTAGTATATAAGTATACGTGTTCTAGCTGTATGGCTAGTTACATTGGCGAAACTCGCCGACATTTTGGGAGTAGAATTGCAGAGACATACTGGCATCTCATTTGCTACAGGAAAGCCAATTCAGGGTGATAGCTTATCTGCTATTCACAAACATGTCTCAAATAGCAATCATTCAATTACATCAGATTGCTTCAAGGTTATTAGTCGAGCATCCAACTCTTTTGATCTTTTAATCAAGGAGTCGTTATACATAGCACGTGATCGTCCTATTCTCAACAATAATGTTTCATCATATCCTCTAAATTTGTTTTAATTTACTGAAATCCCACCTTTTTCATTTTCTTCTAGTTTAAAATATTTTATAATTCTCTTCATAAAAATAAATTAATGTTGTTGCACGTTGTTGAAGGATTTCGAAGTCCAAGAGATAGTCAAATCGTCGTTTGTTTCTTCATTATTAAAAAGTGATTCGTCGAACAGATTAATGTTGGTCAGCTTGTAATTTAGAGAAAAATTCTTTTCTAAATCCGCTTTTACCAGACTTAAATAGACATAGTGATGTAGATATGTGCGCAATAAAAATAGCATTTCCGACGATCTAACTACAATGTAAAGTTCTTTTTTTCTAAAATCAAAGGAAAGGAATCAAATAGGATACAACGACGAAACTGCCAAAAATAAGCGCGAATCGCTGCAAAACTGAGTAAGCTAAAAGTCAATTGAAGCGCATCTTTCTTTAAAATAATCAATTTTGCTAGTGATAAACAGCTTGAGATGTAGGCGCACGATCAGTAAAATGTGGCTGATTAAGGGTAAGAATTACCATGACGTTAAAATTGCATGATTGTACAGCACGGGAATCCTAAGGGACAGCCCGAAAATTTTTAAAAAGCGCCCTTTTAGGCTAAAAAACGATGGATACACTTTATAACATTGCTTTTTCGTTCAAATCAATGTTCGTTCTTTCTATAACATAAAAACATAAAAATACAGGAAAAAGATTGAAAAATCGAATAAATTCAACAAAATATAGTCACAAAATCAGTTGGCACAACACCAAAAGTTCTATGCTCGAGCCAAAAAATAGCCTAGACGCTGAAAAGAGGACACATCTACATTTTTCTCGAAAAATTGACTCTTCTGGGGAATAGAAGCCATTTTGCGAGGTGTGAAATTTTTCGAAATTTTTTTTGCAGCAGAAATCAGTTTGATTCAAAAAAGACAATATACAACGACGAAAAAAGCTACTCTGCTTGTCAATAGCGGGTTTTCGGACCTATTTTTGACTGTTTTGAATAAAGACGGAGCACGAAAATATTAGGTCCACGACTGCCAACGCTCTCTGTGTTGTTCGATCAGTCCTTCAGAATAGGAACTTGGCTTAAAATTCAACTTTTAGTCCACAGACCGTACATGCCGATAAGATGGTGACAGGCATACATACCCATTCAGGGAGGGGTAGAGGAGGCATTGCCAAGGAACGATAGGGCGCCCGGTTGGTCCCGGCCAAAAAAGGGCCGGACCTCGGCCGGGCTTTTTAAAGGCAGAACAAGGAAGGCATGTTGAGTTGTCATGAAGAAACATTCGTCTTGTTAATATTAGTGCGATTTTGAAATGTTCACGAATTAACTCCTCTGCAGCTTTTAATCAGTTTTATCGAGCTTAAATGAGCGCCAGGGCGGGTCTTATTCTTCTTTTCGCTGTATTACATCTGACATGTTTCAAAAAATACGTTAACAAAAATTTAATGAGTTTAAAGGTAGATCAGCATAAAGTCAAGAGCTGTTTCTATTCCGATCTATCATTTTATGTATATGAGTGATATATGCAGAAGCGATATATAAATAAATATTAAAAATTTTAACATTCAAATGGAATCCTAAGCCAAGGATTACATTTTGGAAAAAAAGTAATCCAGGAAAGTATTCCTGTTACATTGAAGCATTTATTCCAGTTTTTCAGAGAATATCTCGTAAGAATTACACTTTTTGAAAACAACTTGTTGCTCCTACTTTAGCAATTACAGAGTTATTCTCACAGAAAAATCCAAAGGAACAGCTCCTATTTGATCATTCCCCTAAATCATAAATTTAAGAATGAATTCAAATTAATTGAGAAAAATAATTGGAAAACAGAATAGGAGATTTTTGAATAAGACTAATATTGTGAAGTTCAAAGTCAAGAATGATTCCTGACGATCAATTTCGCCCCGTTTAAAAGAGTTCAGCATCAAACAAAAGCTTCCTTGAATCTTGGCATATCCAGCAAAAATTCAAAAAGTATAACATTTTGTGTAACATTTCGTAGAAACTGTCAAGTAGCTTCATGCAAGCGGTTTGCTTAATAGTAAAGTTCCGATTATTCTCAGATCTCACTGATGTCTCTTAACATGCTTCATATCAATCAGCCTCATCGCTTTTCTGTACTTCATTCAAAGTCTCTAATCTCTGTGATTTAAACGGAATCTAATAAAGTGAACCCAAAAATATTCGAGAAACAGCACTGACTGTTTAATTAAAATTCAGTTTTTGTGAATTTTTGACGTGTTGGCAATCGCTCAATATCTTTATAAGTTACCAGGCAGCTTTTGCAGCAAAAAATTCATCAAAATACATATGCTTCTGCATCAGACTATGATTGAATAGATTCAGAATGGTGCAGTCTACTTTCAGAAAAGATATGCAAACTGACTGAACATCTATAATATAAATTTCGAGTTGTGTGTAAGTGTGTGTGTGCGTGAGGCAAAAAAAGTTTTTACTGGATAATTTTGTGATACTTATTTTTTCACTCAATGGGTATTCTCGGGCGCTAATTACGATTTTTTGATTAAAATGGCTCGATCCGGATTCCTGAAAACCCGGAAACTACGGATTTATGTAAAAGGTTTTGGTACCTCTAGCCGCTTATGCGATTGCGGCAGGGGTAAAATTTTAAAGCCACCCTAGATCAACTTTTTATGCGCTATCGACTGGTGTGAACCACTTTACACTGCAGTGTAAACTGATGTAGTGCCGTAAGAAAAACGTGATTTTCAAGTGTATTTTATCAAATATCTCAAATCGGAGCGGATAAATTTTTTTAAAGTTTTCACCAATTATTGGATATCTTATGACTGACCTTACTGTAGAATTTGAAGAAAATTCATGGATTGGTTTTTGAGGTACTGGAGCCCAAAGGTACCCTATGCATAGCGTTAAATTTAGGTTTTTGTCTTTTTGCAGAAGCACAGATTGACTGTTGCTTCCAAAATTTGGCCCCTGGGGTTTCTGGGACCGCTGATTCCATATTCGCTACTTTAAATATACGATCTGGCATCATAAAACGTGTATGAGACCGGCTAAAAGAAAATCACGTACGGGTACTAGCGCGCGTTAAATTTAATGCGAAGCAATCGAAAGCAGCAAACATACGGCTTTCGAAAGAAAGCAGCAAACATGCGGCTTTCGAAAATACAAATCCAAATGTTTTTGCTTCTAGCGGCTAATTTAATATGCAACTTTTTGCATTTGTTTACAATGAGGGCAAAAGTTGAACATTGTACGCAGTTTTGCCATTGAGTTGCCTCATAAACGGAAGAACGAGGCAAAAGAAGACAGAGCAAAATGGAATGAGTCGTTGCTTAATGGATAGCAAATGCACATAAAATAATAATTGAATTATATATGTAGGTAGGTACTATAAATCTTGATCCTTCTATGCACAATTCGCAAATGACCATAAACAATATGTACTGTAATTTTTATTCAATCGAGCAATAAATGTGAATTGTGAAAGATTGTTTGTCTGTATGTCTGTTTGTTTGGGGTTGGCTCCGGCTCCATAATAGTTGGTGGGCTGACGTTTTGACCCCAGGTCGGCCTACCGGGGAAGGATCCGTAGCAACATTAAAATTTGATCAACACCACCCAGTCACCCTATACAGGGGTAGAGCGGGAGGCAGCCCTGTGCTTAAGCATAGCATTTTTTGGGACATGGCCGATTTTTCGCAAAATTTTAAAAAAGGAGCAAAACTCGGTTTACACTATTTTCGGGTTATGGTTTTATCTGAATTTCGGGCGGGTCCGGACCCCCCCCCCCAGTCCCCCACAGCTACATGCCTGGCTATAAAATAGGACATGAAATAAGATACCGTGTGCTACAAGATAAGCAATGCTATACAATAGGATGTGATAGATACCTGTGCTACAGGATAGGCAATGCTATAAGATAGGACGTGATAAAATACACCCGTGCTACAAGATAGGTAATGCTATAAGATAGGACGTGATACAAGATGCCCCGTGCTACAAGATAGGCAATGCTATTAGATAGGATGGGATATAAGATACCCTGTGCTACTGGATAGGCAATACTATAAGATGTGACGTGATATAAGATACCCCGTGCTACAAGATAGGCAATGCTATAAGATAGAACGTGATAAAAGGTACCCCGGGCTGCAAGATAGGCAATGCTATAAGATAGGAAGTGATATAAGATACCCCGAGCTGCAAGATAGGCAATGCTATAAGATAGGATGGGATATAAGTAGTGATGTAAAAGATCCAGATTTTTACCCAGATCCAGATCCAGATAAAGATCGAGTTCAGATTTTCTGGCAGATCCAGATCCAGATCAGATAACCAGATCAGAAAATAACCAGATCCAGATCCAGATCGTTTTGCCAGATCAAAATTTAAAAAGATCCAGATACAGATCCAGATTCAGATAAAAATATTTTTTGTGCAGCAATTTGTATTGCTAAGAAGGAGGGCGTAAAGCGCCCAAGCCCACATGGATTGGGAGGTGTCTTATGATGGCAGGACTAATATAACAGCCCCCTCCCAGAGGGGTCTGGAGCAGAGCCGAGGAAAATCTGCATTTTAGAGCTTTTACATAAAAATGATAGTAAAAATTGTCTAAAAAGGAAAAACTCACAAGTTTAGGCTTTTACCAATGGGGTTGAAATTGAGGCATGAAAAATGTAAAAATTATCACAACAGCTTTAATTGACAACTTTGTAAACAAAACGGCATTAAATATTCACAGGAACGTGAGATGTACTGGAATTTGGCAACATTGTGGTTAAACAGGAGAAACAAATGCTTTTTTGATCACTTGTTAGAAAAAAATGTATATTATTTCAGAGGGATATCACTGTCAAAAAACACAAACAATACATTACCTAACACACAAAATGCAATACTATGAAGAAACCTGCTCAATTTCAATTCAACAAAGAAAAACGCTGTTAAAATTCATGAAAAATGACAGGTGCGACAATTAAAAACTATACATGTACAACGTAGAAATTCTGGGCGAGTCAAAATCAAATTTTTTTCTCAAACATAAAAAAAGCGATAAAAATGGCCCATAGGCACTAAAAACATTAATTTTAGACGTTTCTCGATGTCGCGCATCCATTTAAACACTTTTTCAACCAAAAATTTTTCGGAAAAATTCAAAATTTTCACACTTTTAGGCAAAAAAGTCTCTCAAAGGTCAATTCTGATGATAATTTATGTGAAAAAAACAACCTTCAATACATTTTTATCATTTAAGTTACTTTTCTGCAGAGCTTCAAAAATTTTTCTGAAACAAAAAAATTTATGGGGGGTCAGCGGCACTTTTTGGCCATTCTGGGGGTCAGCACAGATATGGGGGGCAAGATCACCGGGCGTAGGTTTAGGGGGTATACACCCCCCAGAAACCAAAATACCCCCCAGAAATCAAAATACCCCCCAGAATTCAATTTTTGAAAATTTTTTTCGTTTTTTTCGATATTTCTTGATGCCAATGGATAGTGCTTGATGAGAAACGTCGAAAAATGGTGTTTTTATCGCCATACCACCATTTTTAAGGCCATTTTTTGACCTTCAAAAAATCTTGCACCCCCAGAATTTTCTTGCCGCCCACGTATGGCCAAAACCCCTAGCAGACCCCTCCCTCAGCCCCGCATGCATGGGTTATGTCTCAACAGCTCCACCAGTCCCAACAGCCCCACCGTCCCAACAGCCCTACCGTTTCAACAGCCCCACCAAAAATCCCAAACGGCCCCACCAGCCCCAACAGCCCCACCGTTCCAACAGCCCCACCAATAATCCCAACAGCCCCTACCAATCCCAGCAGACCCACCAATCCCAACAGCCCCATCGTACCTAATAGCCCCACCGTCCCAGCAGCCCCACCAGTAATCTCAGCAGCCTCACCATTACTGCAATCGCTATTATACAATATAATAAAATCGGGCAATATTAATTTTTTATGAAAGATATTTTTTTGACTATTTTCCGAATTCGTATATTTCATCAAGACCATAAACGAGTGTGCAGGTTTACATCTTCAGAATAAGTCTACCTATGAAACTGGTAGACCTGTCAGAATTGAAGCTTCAGCATTTGTGCACAATCCAGGATTTTGCCTCATTCGAGTCATCTCGCAAGATTGGATCCCTGCTCATTATGGTCTACTCTACAATGCCAGAAAAAAATGAAAAATGTTCTAGTGAAAAAAGGAAAGACAAGTGTTAAAATTAAATGAAAATCAAAACTTTCACGCTAATCTGCTTTAAAATAGCCAGAAAATGTGGATTAGCGCAGTTTTTATGCTATTTTAACATTCATACCAGTTCTGAAGTCAATTTTCGGCTTAAAACTTGTTCTCCAGACCGGTCGTTCTGTGCATCTATTATTATAACAGCGAACAAATTCTGTGGGTCTGGTGGATTAAAGTGACCGAGAAATGTGCTAAAAATAGAATTCTAAGGTCTAACATAATTTGCGGGATTTCCAGAATTTCGGGTTGGGGGTTAAACTCGTGTGCTTAGGACAGTTCGCGACTGTTGGAAAGGTAGGACTGCTGGAACGGTGGAACTGCTAGGGATCGGTGGGGCTCTTGGGACTGGTGGGGCTGTTGTGATTATTGGTGGGGTGGTTAAGACGGTTGGGCGGAACGGTGGGACTGTTTGTAGGGCTGTTGGGATTGGTAGGGCTGTTAAGATTGGTAGGGCTGTTGGGATTGGTGAGGCTGTTGGGATTGGTGTGGCTATTGGGATTATTGGTGGGGCTGTTGGGACGGTGGGGCTGTTGGGACTGGTGGGGCTGTTGGGACGAGTGAGACTGTTGGGATTTTGGTGGGGCTGTTGGGATGGTGGGGCTGTTGGGATGGTTGGGCTGTTGGGATGGTGGGGCTGTTGGGACTAGTGAGGCTGTTGTCACACAATCCGTGCATGTAAGGCTACAACTAATTAGATAACCTATCTAGAGTAAATCGTAAAACAGAAAGAATACCATCGTGCAAAAATAACTTTCTGATCTGTTTAACCAGATATAAGTTGACTAAGCAGATCCAGATCCAGATAAAGATCGGGTTCTGATTTTCTGGCAGATCCAGATCCAGATCAGATAACCAGATCAGAAAATAACCAGATCCAGATCCAGATGATCTGGATCTGGATCTGAATCTGGATAAAAAGATCAGATCCAGATGATCTTTTACATCACTAGATATAAGATACCCTGTGCTACGAGATAGGCAATGCTATAAGATAGGTGTGATATAGATACCCTGTTCGTGCCATAACATGCAGTGATATAAGATAGGAGATACCATCAGCTATAACATATGAGTGATATGAGATATCACGTGATATATGACATCCTTCGCTACAAGAAACAAAAAATTCTTAAAACATCAAAAATATGGTTTGACCAAAAAAATTTTCCAAAACATCCTAAAACATCAAAAATATGGCTTGACGAAAAAAAATTTCCAAAACATCCCAAAACATCAAAAATATGGGTTTGATTAAACAAATTTCCAGAACATCACAGAACATCAAAAGTGCTTCAAAGCATGGATGTGTCGATAATGTAAAAGTGCTTTAGCATATCCTGTGCTGTAAGATAGGTGTCCCAAAACATCAAAAATATGGTGTGCACCAAAAAAATCTTTAAACATCCCAAAACATCAAAAAAATCGTTTTGACCAAAAAAATTTTCTAAACACCCTAAAACATCAAAAATATGTTTCTGACCAAAAAAAATTTTTAAACCTTCAAAAACATCAAAAGTATGGTTTTGGACCAGAAACGCTTTTTAGTATTCCAAAACGTTAAAAATATGGTTATGATCAAACAAAATTTTTAAACATCCCAAACCATCTAATGGTATAATTTCCAGAACATCCCAGAACATCAAAAATATGATTTAGGATAAAGAATTCTCAGAACCATTCTATAACGTCAAAAATATGGATTTAATCAAAGAAATGGTTGATAAAAGACAGTTTTAAAAAATTTAAAAAATACAATATGGTTTTTACCAACAATTTTTTTAAAAAATATACAAAAACATCACAAGTCCCGAAAAATAAAAAAATACAAGAGACATCTCAATCCCATACAGTTATCAGGCCTAAGTTCAGCCCGGGCAACGCCGGGCAGCTCAGCTCAGCTATTATAATTCGAAAAATAATAAAATCTATGTACGCATAAAATAATATGAAACAGAATATATAAGGCTTCGTGTCACAGACAAAAATATGAAAAAACCGCTCGCCGATCCATTGCAGAGTCATTCAATTTTTTATACTAATTACTGGTTAAGTTATTATTTGTTTACAAACACTCTAGCAGATGGGGCAGCGAAGCGCCCCATTTGCTAGTTAAAATAAAGCTTGATATTCACATTGACCGTTGTACTAAACGAGCGTGATTTATTAATAGCTTAATAACACATTACAGAAATACCTACTTTATTGCTGTAGAAGAATTGTTTTTACGATTAAGAAAAGTTGCTAATCTTACATTGAAGCACAGCTTAATAATGCACCAAACTGTTGCAGGCAGTTGGTAAAAAAACAATGTTTTTAGACAGCAACTTGAAAAAATCAGTTGTATTTGCTGCTTAGAACGATTTTGCTATGAAACCACTAATTGGTAAGTATATGAAACTATTTTAATGGTAATACGATCTTATAAATTCTATTTTGCTATCAAAATCTGCAGTCAATTATTGAACTGGTAGATGGATATGTACGTTGCAAATACATAAGTACATTACGCACACACACACACACACACACACACACACACACACACACACACACACACACACACACACACACACACACACACACACACACACACACACACACACACACACTGAACGTATGACTTATAAACGCATACCTATACCTACATGGTATAACATGCAAAGAGGCTCGGTCCCGGTCCCGGCCTCTCGAGCCCGGTTCCGGTCCCAGCCAAATTTTGGGCCCGGTCGTTCACTGGGCTTCGCCCCCACTGAAAGGTCTAAAGTTAGGCCCTATCAGGTGATTTCGGAATAAAATGGTGTATTTTCAAGCAATTTCGACATGATTTATCAAATTAACATAGCTGCAGCATAAATTTCGGATTTCACCTTCCCTGGTCACCCTGACCTTGCGTATCAATGGTAGCTGGCTGTGTTCAATGAGTCTCCCGGTCGATAATATCCAGTAGCAGGTCAAACAAACGGGCCTATATAAGTAGCCTACCTCATCGTAGGAGCGAACCGGTCCCAGCAGCAAATAAGCTTGCACCAGAGGTCTGCTTCCACACGATCAAACTCATACGCACATACATATTGTGCGTTGCACATACAATTTTGTATACTTATACTACTTTCTTGCCGGAAACCAGGCTTCATCTTAAGGGAAAACGAGATATTCAATATGGCTGCCCGCTCCGACGACCAGCTATGACAATTATAACGCTATCCAAAACCGACAGTAATCTGGGCGCTCTGTGGAAAGTGGAAGACAGTTTTAAATACGGCGGGCATGCACTGGTAAAAATCCACACATGGGTGTGGGGATAACGAATCCGGCTGTAAGAAACCATCAAACCACCACAGATTTGAATTTTTGTGCTATTTTTTGCAATCTTGTCCCATCGGCCCCCAGAATTTGACTGCTGCCCATCTATGGTGTCGTCTGTTGGGTATGTACATACCTGCATACATGTAACACAGGGGATGGGGGATCCCCCAACCACATTCGGACGTCCCCCCATTCCCTAAAGCCAAAAAACTTTTGACCCTCCGTTTTTTTGAAAAAATCGAATTTCTTGGCCGTGTTTAAGCGTTTTTGTCCAAAAATTGGTAATCATTTACCCCCCCTCCCTAAAAATGGCCGGGACCCCCAGTTTCGAGCCGTTACACTAGGAGTGCCCAGATACTTTTGGTCCAAAATCAGGACAGGACGTTTGAGAAAAGTAGCACTTTTCAAAATAATGTTTATTACTACAATAAAGCATCATATTCACACGTATTCGTGTTTACTGTTAGACGATATCTGATTCAGCACATTTTCGTCATCCAAAATCTTTTTATACATTCCACAATACGATGAAGAATCATTTTAATTTGAAGCAAGCATTTCACGGTTTCAACATTCAATCGATTTCGATCGTCTGTTCACTGCTTTTTGCACAAGGAAAATACTCGTTCCACAGCCGCGTTTGATGTGGGAATCGAAAAAATTACGCTAATTACAGTTTTCAATTCAACAAATTTTTTGGTTTGAAACAAAGTGGACCATTTTTTATCACTCATTATTAGAAGTTTCATCTGATGAATTTAATAATTTCCCGATTGATAAAAAAGGTCTACTTTGTTTCAAACCAAAATTTGTTGATTTGAAAACTCTGGTTAGCGTAATTTTTCCGATTCCTACATCAAACGCGGCTGTGGAACGAGTAATTTCCTTGTGCAAAAAGCAGTGAACAGACGATCGAAATCGATTTTGTTTCATCAAACAATGAATCTTTCATATTTAATTTCTGACCAGTGCAAATGATAGTGCGGTTTAAATTTCATTTGATTTGATCAGCTTTAATGAAAAGTAGCAATCTTATGAATAGTAAGTAACTGAGCGCAACATACTCTATTTAACGTTCAGCATGATTATCTTAAAATTTTAAAAAATTTCAGGGACAAATCAGGACGGGAACCCGAATTTCAGGACAAAATCAGGACATTTTCAGAATCAGGACGAGCTTCTAAAAATCAGTATAATCCTGATTAAATCAGTACATCTGGGCACCCTACGTTACACGAATGCATACCTACATACATGAGCGTACGCAGAGGGGCGGCCGCTCCCCTTAGCTCAAAAATAATTTTGAAAAGGAAAGATAATGCATGGAAAATGATGGAAATTGGCATCTTTTCATCGAATGATCTCAAAATTTTCGGCGCTTCGCGCCGCAGGATCACTATTTTCCATAATTGTGTCTTAGACACGACCAAAAAGACGTTATTTCTCATAGCATATTAAAAGAAAATAGAATTTTTTCGAAAAGTTTGAATGTTATGAGCTTAATGGATAGAGCATTTTCGGAAACGTCAGAATGCACTAGTGTCCGACGGACATATCCCGAAATATAGGGTCACCAATTTTGGACCACTCCCTCCGTAAAAAATTCATGCGTACGCCCCTGCCTACACATATTTTAGTAAATGGGTTGGTGTGTCAGACCACCCCAGCTTCAAGCGGATGGTCTCGGAGTCTTTGTGAAAAAAAATTCGCGAAAACAGGATTAAATTAATCTTATCTATCGAATTATACAACGTACGTATACACAATATAATATTGATTTATCTTATTTAATAAAATTGACATAAATTACATTAAAATTAAGCTTTAACCGAATTCCGTTTAATTTATTATCCAAGATTCATGGGTGGATTTAAAGGGGTGGAGGAGCGACAAACCACCCCTCACTGACCCAACATGATTGGCGAGATATTTTTGATCGCAATTTCTCAAATTTTCCCGCTTCGGATCGGATACCATTTATTAACTCTTTTTGGCAGCCTGGAAGCCATATTTTCATGCCTGGATAGATTTTTGTAGGAGCAAACATTTTCATGGCTCCCAAAATGATTTCTGCAGCATACAAGAGCTGTTTCAACAGTTTTGCTTCATTTCAGTATTCTGAAAATTCTGGGCGCATTGCGTCAGACGTTTCCTAAGCTTTTACGCATGTAACGGCTCGAAATTTTGGGTGGGGGTCCCCGGCACACGTGGGCGTGGTGGGAAGGGTTTGGGGGAATACACCCCTCAGAAGGCCGAATACCTCCCAGAATTCGATTTCTGAAATTTTTTGTTTTTGTTTTCGCAATTTTTTGATGCTAATGAATAGTGCTCGATGAGAAACGTTGACAAATGGCGTTTTTTCGCCATACCCCCATTTTTGACCTTTGGAAAACCTTGCACCTCCCAGAATTTGGTGCTGCCCACCTATGCACGTATGGTCCCCGGCTATTCTAAGGGGGTCAGAGTAAATTACCTACAATTTTTGACCTAAAATGGCCACAAAATTCAATTTTTTCCATAAATTATGGGGGGGGGTCAAAAAAGGGTGATGGGAAGACGACCAAGTTTGACTGGGTATCTCCCATTCCTACAAACTTGTTACATGTACGCTTTCATACATATTATATTGCTTAGTGCAAAAATGTAAAAAATTGAGCTGCGATTCAGGTCTCTAATCCTCCTTCTGCCATTTTTCAAATTTTTCCGCATTTCGCGTCGGATCTGCTAACTTCAAAGGAATTTGATTATTTTTACGCATCGGAAAATGTGGTATCAAGATGCTTTTAAATAAAAGTAGACGACGTAAACGACGGCAAAAAGGCTATTTCGTATGTGAAGGGCAAAACCCTATAGTCTGTTTCACGTAACTTCGTGCATAAATTTTATGAATTTTCATCGACAGTAAGCCGAGGGTTGCGATCACACCTGGACGTGGGGGGTTAGGGGGTATGCACCCCTCCAGAAACCAAAATACCCCCCCCCCAGGAAATCAAAAAACCCTACCCAGAATTCAATTTTTGAAAATTTTTTTCGTTTTTTTCGCAATTTTTTGATGCCAATGGATAGTGCTCGATGAGAAACGTATAAAAATGGTGTTTTTATCGCCATACCACCAGTTTTAAGGCCATTTTTTGACTTTCAAAAAATCTTGCACCCCCTCAGAATTTTCTTGCTGCTCACGTATGGTTGCGATAATTATATATCAGATAAATGCTATAATCGCAATCTGTCAGCTTAAGCCCGGTTCAGAAGTAAACTCGGCGATATCGCTGACACTTTTACCCGGTTCAGAAGTGCCCCGATTTTTGTCGGCGATATCGCCGACTCATACGATTTTCCCGATTTATCGCCGATTGGTGCATTGAAGTATGCGCTAAGCATGCTGTTGTCTACTTAAGCACGTAGCTGTTCATGCAGATCATCATAAAGTATATAGGTACCACCATAGGTGGGTAGGATCCAAATTCTGGAGGGGGGGGTAAAAACATTTCTGCGGGGGGTGAAAAAATTTTCAAAGGTCAAAAAATGGTCTTAAAAGTGGTTGTGTGGCGAAAAAACACCATTTTTCGACGTTTCTCATCGAGCACTATCCAAAGGCATCAAAAAATCGCTAAAAAAGCGAAAAATTTCAAAAATTGAATTCTGGGGATATTTTGATTTCTGAGGGGGGGGGTATTTCAACTTCTGGGGGTGCATAGCCCCCAAACCCCCAAGCCCATGTGTGGGTACCACCAATGTAAGTGCCTGACTACATGACAAATCCTATTGATTAACACATATTACGTATTTTTAACTACGAGTACGGAAAAACTATACTGCTTACTATCTTAAGTCATGAATTTTAATTAGCTGAGATACTCAACTGACTTTTTCAGCACACATCTTGACACTTTGTGCTCTTACATATTTGTATGTACGTACGTACTTCAAGTTCAATAGGGCCAAAATGCCTAAAATCGCATCAAACAATGCATTCCGAGGTCAATTGATGTTTAGGGGGCTTATAGATTCTGGGGCCCAGAGCATACGTGGGCAGCACGAAAATTCTGAGAGGAGTGTAAAAATTTTTCAAAGGTCAAAAAATGGTCATAAGAATGATGGTAGGGCGGAAAAGCACCATTTTTCGATATTTCTCATCGAGCACTATCCATTGGTATCAAAAATCGCAGAAAATACAAAACAATTTCAAAAATCGATTTCTGGGGGTTACTCTGGTTTTCATGTTGTGTATTTTGTTTTCTGGGGGGTGTATACACCCAAACCCTCCACGCCCACATGTGGATCAGAGTCCAGACCATAGATGCACAGCATGGTCAATCTGGGGGGTCGGCCGGTACCATAAGGTCGAATTTTTTCAGTTTTTAGGGCCAAAAACGACTGAAAAAGTGCTATAAAAGTCAAATTAGCGCCAATTCTACCACAATTCATGATAAAGAACGAAATTCAGACACTCGTGAAAAAATTGCGATTTTCATCACCTTTTGTCCTTATTTCTGCCCTATTTTTTCCAAAAAATTTCTGACTTGGCCGCAGACATGCACAATAAAAAATTTCTGGTGGGAGGGGTGGAAAGCAAAAAATTTTTCTGATGTCCCTTTTTGGGCTTAAAAACAAAGGGTACGCGTTAAAAATTATGTATGTAGCTATTGCCGACTTTCCCGATTTTAGTCGATTTGTGTTCTGTTGTACTGGTCTTTACGTATGTATCTATTGCCAACTTTCCCGATTTTAATCGGCGATATCACTGACTTTCCCGATTTTTGACGGCGATATCACCGATTTTTACGATTTTCAGTCGGCGATATCGCCGACTTTCCCGATTTTTGTCGGCGATATCGGCGACTTTCCCGACTGAATGGATAAAATCGGCGATATCGCCGACTTTTTCTTCTGAACCGGACTTTATCGACGGAGATGGTTCTGAAATTTATGACCGAACTTGTGTGAAACAGACTACATGTAGATCCGCCACTGGAACAATTATTGGGCATTTTTTAAAATTTCTGAATAGGTAGCGGTACGAAAATAAGCAAGTGTGATGACTATTTTTAGGCAAAAATATTTATAATGATGTGTGATCACATGTGGGCGTGCGGGAAGGGAGGGTTTGGTAGGTATACACCCCCAGAAAACTAGTTTTTGAAATTTTTTGATGTCAATGGATTGCTCAATGAGAAACGATGATAAATCGTTTTTTCGCCATACCATTATTTTCAGGACCATTTTTTGATCCTTGAAAAATCTTGCGCCCCAGAATTTTGGTGCTATCCACCTTTGTGTGTGACTCGCACCAGTGCCTGTACACACATACATATATTAAAATTCCTTTCTCCATCGAAAAGAGTACCATGTTAATCATGGAACACCATTCAGATAGAAACTGGACCTTCCTTGTATATTAGCATTCGTGAAATAATCAAAAAAATATGAAGATAGCGATTCTTCTGGCACTAAACGCTTAATGAAAAAATAAATATGTAACAGCAAAGTCCTAATCATAGGTAGCGCGATAGCGCGCACAATATACTTGGCCACCCTTTTTTCTTATATGTTTTTCACAGCGAGTGCGAAATTTGTGTCCCCCCCTCACAGCTATAACGGCACACATCTGAGGGGTGCGGTTTTTTTAAATGGTAGATAATAAAAAAAACTTAGTGCCCCATTTTTTTTCTTGTTTACACTCAACACCGAGCGCGTCGTGAGTGTGTAAAGTTTACACCAAAAATTCAAATAATTTGCGGAGGGCCAATTTTTTTTAAAAATGTTTCCCCTAATTAGTAGGTTACGAATCTGGTCTTAAAATTTCTTTACACTCATCGGTTGTTGCACAGGAGTGTAAATTAGACGGTTTTTTTACAGTTTTCATGTGGCCAAGCATATCTAACTCAGTTTTACATTCTATGCAGTCTGATTGGTTTCAAAATGTAGACGGTTAAAAAATCTAGGGGAGACTTTTTTAATTTTTTTTAAAGTAATATTCTCGAATTTAGAGGCGGTTTATTGTTAGCGCGTACCTATAATATACTTGGGTACCTCTAACACCTGTGCACCCCCCTACAGCTATAACGGGACACTTCTGGAAGGTGCGGTTTTTTTTAAAAGAAAGAAAATAAAAAAATTCGCTGCCCTTGTTTTTTTGTTTTTCTTGAAACGCAAAACTGACTGTGTAAAGAAGGTGTAAAGTTTTTGTGTAACGTTATAACATGGGACAAATTTTGGGACATTTATAATGCGGCATATGGACAACTGAGTATTGATGACTCGAAGAATTGAACGGCATAGGATAATAGAGGGATGAATTCTACAGATGGCACTTCTTTTGTTTTTAGAAATTCGCATTAGTTATCGAATGGCAGTGTAAAGAGTGCGAAAATCTGGGGGTAAAAAAGCACTTTTTGGTCGAGTTTTCAACCTGCTTATGTCCGATACTAAGTCCGGTTATGAGTTTTTCGAAATGTTTTTTGACAGAAATGTAGAGCGGATCAAGGGCTACATTCTGTATATAAGCAAAGTCTTCTATGCTTAATGGTGAGTTAGATCCTGGGGTTTAAAGTTTACACTCTAGTGGATGGTGTAAAAAAACGGATTTTAACTAAGATTTCTCTGCCAAATTTTCCCGCTTATGAGTAAGGGTGAATTGAATACAGCAGTAATAAAGTGCCTCTCAGGGGCTACACATCGCAGCAAACCGCATTTAAAAAAACGCAATATTGAGTTATTTATGGGGGTGTAAAGTTCGAAATTAGAGGTAAAAAATGGGCGAAAAAACACGTTTTTTCCGAATTTTGATTAATAAATCATACCAAATAATTTTTGCAAGAGAATTTTGGCACACCGGAATGTACTACGATTTAAAAGCTACAAATTGTACCAAACCGAATTTCTTTAAACTCAATGGGGAGTTCGGTACGGAATTTTAAAGTTTACAGTGTTCTAAATGATGGAAAAAACGTTTTTGTTGCGTTTTTTGTTCGCCACTTTCTCCGTCCAGAAGTCGGGATAAGTCTAATAGAATAAGAATAAAGTGCTTTATATCGGGTGCATGTCAAAGCAAATTGTCTATACATTAATATTCAGCGAGTGTAAAGTCAAAAATTTTGGTGTTTAAAATGCGTTTCTGTCTTGTTTTTTCTGCCTGCTTCTCTGGTTATGAGTCAGGGACACGATTATCAAGTCTAGAAATGGACCAGGAACCAAATTTGATATGCCAGTCTGGCGCATATGTTTACACTCTACAGTGTTGTAAAGTGGTTTACACCAATTGTTAGTTTGCACATAGAACATTATGGAGACTTAATTTTTTTCATAAATATTAATCGTAATATCGGAACAATATCAAAATTACGAATCTGACCAAAATTTTCTTTACAATAGGTGTTTACATGAAGTTTACACTACATATGTATTTATCTTGGTTTTTGAGCATTCCAGAAACCTAATTTTTCCCTGGAGTCTAAAAATTTTCAAAGGATCAAATGTGAGACGTCACGTAGGCGCGTTTGTTTACATCCAACAGTGATGTAAAGTAGTTTACATTCATTGTTTATTTGTCCTCAGACCATTGTAGAGACATAATTTTTTCATGAATGTTGATCATAATATCCGAGTAATTTTTACACTGCATGTTAGCCTTTGTTCTAGAGCATTGCAAAAAGCGAAATTTTTTTCCTGAGATCTAAAAATTTACAGGGAATGAAATATATACGTCAGTTGGGCGCTCTTGCTTACACTCAGCAGTATTGCAAAGTGGTTTAAACCTAATGTTTATTTGTCTTCAAAACATTATGGAGACTCATTTTTCCATAAATATTGAAAATAATATCGGAGCAATATCAAAATTACGAATCCGACTAAAATATTCTTTACGCTATGTGTTTGTGTAAAGTTTACATTACGTCTTAACCTTAATTCGATAGACTTGCAGAGACTATGTAACTGAAGTCAAGAAATTTTCAAGGATTCATATGTGAGACATCAATTTAGTGAGTTTGTTAACCCTCAAAAGTAATCTAAAGTGATTTAAAAATTATGTTCAAGTGTCCTTAGATCATTGAAGAGATGTAATTTTGTCTAAAATGGGTTGCATTAAAGTTAAATCCTTCTTAGCCGTGTTTATAATATGTTTCACAAAATCTTGCACATGGAGAGCAATCGTTTAATCGATGTAAATTGCCAGCAAAAGTGGTTTAAAATGAACCAGCAATCACACTAATGTGCACAGAAGTCGACAAAGATATGCAGCTTTATTGTAATCATGTACATTAATAAGCCGTAAATCGGAAATACACCATTTGGAATGGAAAAGACTGCAGTTAATGAATACATATGTTAAACTTATTATAATAGGTAGCGCGATAGCGCTACCTAGGCTAAACCTAAGAATATGGTACTTTTCAGAAAAGGTGCAAAACGAATACGGAATGCCAAAATGTTTTTGCCAAAAATGATAGAACATGATAAATTGAAGCGCGGAAAGAAAATTTGGTGAAAATCTGAGCCATACTTGCAAAGTTGCGGGCAACTCTCGATTTGAGTGTTGCGTGGGACGATTAAACGATCTCGATCCAAGGACTTTACACATTTGTCAGAAATAAATAATATGGGCTGAAATAACGGAAGGAAGCATAGCAATGAAGGAGAGAAAAAGAAAAAAGGCGCGGAAAGCTGTTTGAAATTTGAAAAAATACTTTAAAAAATTTCATATTTTTTTGCATGTTTTTTTCGGTTTTACTCGATAAGATATACGAAAATCTAAGTTTTTGCTTCTATTATACTCAGGCTTAGGCTTAGTATATCTAAAAGGTGTTTCAAGCTGCTTAGGTCGAGGTCGCTCCCGCTTAGGTCGATGGATTGATGCTTAGGTCGATGTATAGATGCTCAGATCGATATACTTATAGATGCTTAAGGTCGATGTATAGATGCTTAGGTCGATGTATAGATGCTTAGGTCAATGTATAGATGCTTTAGGTCGATGTAAATTGGGTATCTACATGTGATTCTGCATTCAGCTGTTTGAATCTTCAAATATTTAGGTCGATAACATGCTTGTTTAGGTCGAGAAGAAGCTAATTAAAAGAAACCCATAGCTTTTGTAATATTGATCATAGACGGATGAAAGTTTTTTTCCGCGCTTTCTTTCAACATGTTCTAAGTACTGAGCAAAAAAATCCGCTCTTCTGAAGTTTATTTGTTAGTATTCAGAAAGTACCATATTCTTAAGTTACTCCCGCTACCTATAATATACTTGGCCATCCTTTTTCTTATATGTTTATCACAGCGAGTGCGAACTTTGTGTCCCCCTCACAGCAACAACGGCACACACCTGGGAGGTGCGGTTTTTTTAATCGATGGATGATTAAAAAATCCGATGCCCGTGTTTTTTTCTTTTGTTTACACTCAATACTGAGTTAGCAATGAGCGAGCAAAGTGTAAAGCAAAAAATTAAATAATCTGCGGAGGGCCAATGTTTTTTCAAAAATGTTGCCCCCCCAGCTGTAGATTACGAATCTGACCTTAAAATTACTTTACACTCAATGGTTGTTGCACAAAAGTGTAAAGTATACGCGTTTTTTACTCTTTGCGTGTCCTTCAGCTTATCTAACTCAATTTTGGTTTCTGTGCAGTCCTATCGGTTCTATAATGTAGAGGGTTGCAAAATCTCAAATCAATTCTTTTTCTTTCTTATAACGCAATATTTCTTGATCTGTGATCGTTTTAGTGTAAAGGGTTCGAGACGAAAAACGATATCTCTTCAACTACTCCGCTAAGTAGGCGGAACATGCTAATTATGCTTAAAAGGTGCCCTGACCTTAGCGTTACAGATCACAGTTTATTTTCTTTTATACACCCAATATTGCGGTATTAGCACAAGTGTAAAGTTTACACCGAGAAGCATTTTTGCGCCCAGAGCGTCGTGGATGATGAATTTTTTTAAATGTTCTCCGTAAGGTCAGAATAACGAATCTGACCTTTAAACTTTTCTACAGCCAGTGTTTGTTGAGGTAAAAGAGGTGAACTTTGAATTATACCTACATCTATTTTCTAATGCCGATAGATAACTCCGTATTGCATATTTTTGATCAGATTTTTCGTATTTCAGAGGTTTTTGACTCGTCTTAAATAAATAATTATTTTTATCATCATAAATGCACTATTCTTAAACTTCAGTAGAATGATGAATATCTTTCAAAATAGGATAATCAAGCTGAAATCTGCTGATATGTCGAGTTGGCGCAGTGATTGACAACTCCGTTCTCGGATGCGGTATTAAACAAAGAATGATGGGTTCGAATCTTCTGAATGCTGACTTTTTTCATTTTTTCAAATTCTTTTGGCAAAACCATGTACTTCATTTGACTCATATATCTATTTAGGTTCTGCAGATAACACTTTTTCGTTTTTTGAATTTCGCCTCAGTTCTCGAATGGGAGTGTAAAGAGTGCGAAAATCTGGGTGCGAAAAGACACATTTTAACCGAGTTTTCGACATGTTTATGTCTGCCAACAACTCCAGTTATAGTTTTAGGAAATTTTTTCTGACAGAAATGTACTTCGGATCAAGGGCTATCTTGTGCTTACCAGCAAACTTTTCTACAATCAATACGCAGTTAGTACCAGGGCTTTGAACTTTACTCTCTAGTGGATGAGTAAAAAAACAGATTTTGTCCAAGATTTCTGTGCCAAAAGTTGGGGTTAATTAAATAAAATAGAAATAAAGTAACTTCTAATGGCTACACGTCGAAGCGAGCCGCGTTCTAAAAAACGTTATATTGAGTTGTTTATGGGGTGTAAAGTTCGAAATCTGAGGTGTAAAATGGGCGAAAAAAACAGGTTTTTTCGTATTTTGATTGATAAATCATATCAAATATTTTGCGGAACATAAGTTTGGCACATACAAACCTACTACAATCAAAGGGCAACAAACTGGCCCGAACCGAAATTATTTACATTCAATGGGCGTTAGGTTCAGATTTTTAAAGTTTACAATGTGGTGGACAGTGGAAAATACGTGTTTGTACATTTTTTTGTTCGCCACTTTCTCTGTTCAGAAGTCGGGCGAGGTCGAATAGGATAAAAATAAAGTAAAATTCTAGTTTTTTTTCCACGTAAAATCAGAATTGAGAATCTGACTATTAGTATTCTCTACACTTAGTAGTTTTGTAAAGTTTGCACAATTCATTTGTTGATCAATCGCGTTTAGTTCGGAATTGGTGGACGGCCCTTATTTTATTACTCGGCTTAAATAATCCAAGTGACTGTCTTTTGATTATTTTCTTTATCGCAAATTCAAACACCCAAATTTCAATTTAAAAATCATAAAAATTATTTCATAATTTTTATGTAAGATGACTGGCTGGTTTAGAGCTCTTTTTTGTTGTTTTCACTGTTCATTGTGCTCGTAGGAACCAGAAAAGAAATAGTTTTTCGCCATAGGTATTCTATGGCGAAAACAACTTAACAAAGCTTTTTGCGTTAATTATTATTTTGGTCCAAAATAGGTCAACTGACCTAGGGCAAAATTCCGGGGCTACTTAATTACTACTGCGTTAGGTTTTTAGGGCATAGCTGCCAATAGCTCCGTAGGTACGGACGAATTTAGGTCCGAGGAGTTTGAGACCGTAGTTATTGAGGGTCGTGTGGTTGAGTCCGGCGTTTCGCCCTAGCAACTTGACCAGCGCTAAGTGTAGCCAGGTACTTAAGTAAGTCCCGTAGGTACGTTATATGTCGTTTCCAAGTTAATTTAAATGTGGAACGACCTCTATAACTTACAGGACTGTTTAGAATGTAACATATATTTACTATAGCTAATAAAAAATAGTAAACTTTATACTTCCGACAATCAAGAGCATATCTAACTCAGTTTTAAATTCTATGCAGTCTGATTGATTTCAAAAGGTAGACGGTTATAAAATCTAGGGAGTCTCTTTTTTAAAACAACATTTTTTAAATTTAGAGGCAATTAATTTATGTTAAGAACAATATTGTTTTCCGCGTTCTTGGACTGCTGTCATTATTGTGGTATGTTACTGTATGTGTTTGCTGACTGATGCACTGAAATCATGTTAATTAAAAGTGGGGTACTAGCAAAGAAAAATGCTCCGATGGAACAAAAAAGATGAATATACTTGGAATTGTGGATTATTAAGGATGTAAAAGGAGGGGACTAGGAATAATCTACCTAAAGTCGCAAAATCTGCTAAAAATCACACTTTCTCTAAGCAACGCAAAAAATCGAAGAACAAAGCACGCTTTTTGGCACTCGAAAAATTTGATTCAAAATAGACTGGACTTTTAAATTGTGCATCTTCACGGAAGTTGCTTTAAAGACAAAGCCCCTTTCCAAATCAGCAAACCCTAAACTTGCAACAATTGCAACAACAAAGATCAAACAATGCTTGCCTGGCTGCTTTTAGGCAGTAACAAGAGCTACCTAGCTTTGTCCATAGTATGCGTATATATATATATATATATATATATATATATATGTACTAGTATATATATATATACATATATATATATATATATATATATATATATATATATATATATATATATATATATATATATATATATATATATATATATATATATATATATATATATATATATATATATATATATATATATATATATATATATATATATATATATATATATATATATATATATATATATATATATATATATATATATATAATATATATATATATATATATATATATATATATACATAGGTAGCGCGATAGCGCTACCTATAATATACTTGGCTATCCTTTTTTCTTATATGTTTTTCACAGCGAGTGCGAAATTTGTGTCCCCCCCTCACAGCTATAACGGCACACATCTGAGAGGTGCGGTTTTTTTAAAAGGTAGATAATAAAAAAACTTAGTGCCCCCATTTTTTTCTTGTTTACACTCAATACCGAGCGCGTCGTGAGTGTGTAAAGTTTACACCAAAAATTCAAATAATTTGCGGAGGGCCAATTTTTTTAAAAATGTTTTCCCTAATTAGTAGGTTACGAATCTGGTCTTAAAATTTCTTTACACTCATTGGTTGTTGCACAGGAGTGTAAATTAGACGGTTTTTTTACAGTTTTCATGTGGCCAAGCATATCTAACTCAGTTTTACATTCTAAGCAGTCTGATTGATTTCAAAATGTAGACGGTTAAAAAATCTAGGGGAGACTTTTTTTAATTTTTTTTAAAAGTAATATTCTCGAATTTAGAGGCGGTTTATTGTAAAGAGTCTGGGACAAAAAAATTCTTTCCCTGTCATATTCTCCACTTGGTAGACAAAACGTGGTAACTACCCTTAAAATGTGCCTCGTCTTAAGCGCTACACGTCAAAATTTATTTTGTTTCTTTACAATCAATATTGCGTTATTAGTGCAAGTGTAAACTTTACACTGAAAAAATTTTTTCCGCCCATAGCGTCGTGGGTGATGAATTTTTTCTAAAAATGTTTTCCCTAATTAGTAGGTTACGAATCTGGTCTTAAAATTTCTTTACACTCATTGGTTGTTGCACAGGAGTGTAAATTAGACGGTTTTTTACTGTTTTCATGTGCAAGAGCATATCTAACTCAGTTTTACATTCTATGCAGTCTGATTGGTTTCAAAAGGTAGACGGTTATAAAATCTAGGAGAAACTTTTTTTATTTTTTCTTAAAAAGTAATATTTTCGAATTTAGAGGCGGTTTATTGTAAAGAGTCTGAGACAAAAAATATTTTTTCCCTGCCATATTCTCCACATAGTAGAAAGAGCGTGGTAACTTCCTTTAAAATCTGCCTCGTCTTAAGCGCTACACGTCAAAATTTATTTTGTCTCTTTACAATCAATATTGCGTTATTAGTGCAGGTGTAAACTTTACACTGAAAAAATTTTTTCCGCACAGAGCGTCGTGGATGATGGATGATGAATTTTTTAAAAATGTTCTCTGTGAGGTCAGAATAACGAATCTGACCTTCAAAGTTTTCTACAATCAATACACAGTACCAGGGGTTTAAACTTTACACTCTAGTGGATGAGTAAAAAAACAGATTTTGTCCAAGATTTCTCTGCCAACTTTTTCGGTTATGAGTTAAGATAATTTAAATAGATAAAAATAAAGTAACTTTTAAGGGCTACATGTCGAAGCAAACCGCGTTTAAAAAACGTAATATTGAGTTGTTTATGGGGGTGTAAAGTTCGAAATCTGAGGTGTAAAATGGGCGAAAAAAACAGGTTTTTTCGTATTTAATTGGTAAATCATATCAAATATTTTGCGGAACATAAGTTTGGCACATACAAACGTACTACAATCAAAGGGCTACAAACTGGCCCAAACTGAATTCATTCACACTCAATGGAGCGTTCGGTTCAGATTTTTAAAGTTTACAATGTGGTGGACAGTTAAAAATACGTGTTTGTCCATATTTTTGTTCGCCACCCCTTAAAAAGTACTTTATTTTTATCCTATTCGACCTCTCCCGACTTCTTCACTTCATATTTTTGTTCGCCACCCCTTAGAAAGTACTTTATTTTTATCCTATTCGACCTCTCCCGACTTCTGAACAGAGAAAGTGGAGTGTAAATAAATTCGGTTTGGGCCAGTTTGTAGCCCTTTGATTGTAGTACGTTTGTATGTGCCAAACTCATGTTTGTAAACTTTACACTGAAAAAATTTTTTGGGAAAAAAATCGGTTTGGGTTTTTTTTGAAACAGATGAAAAAAAACCGATTGATTGCCCCAGATGTACATTCTTGTGCTCAATTTCCATACGCACGTACATGACCGTTAAGCGCAACGCTTAAGCGAGTCGCCCGGGACCACCTTCCCCTAAAAATTATCATATTTTTCATTCCTTTCCCACACATATTTTCAATCAAAATCCGGGATAGGAAAATGGGCACTCGGGCTTAATGCGACTTGAGTACGAATTGGTATGTGTGTTATCATATCTTACGTGTGTTAAAAGATCATATGTGTGTGTCTCATATTTGTGCCTGTATCGTTTGTACATACCTTTACCGTAAGCTTTTGCCCATAGGCCTATTGTCGTATTCATAGATCCTTTTCATATCTCTTGGTTCGTGTTGTTACGCCTCTTTTTCCGCGTCAGTTAAAACTGCGTGCGAGCGCAGTTTTGACGGCACTTTAAGATTTTACATTTTACAATTAGTTTTTGAGCTTGAGAGCCTCTCCGCCAGCTTCCGCGCTGAGCGTATCTTTTTTCTTTTCGTCGCCGTACGTGAGCAGACTCCGTACGTGCCTTTTTATCTGCTTGGCTGCAGAACTCGTCTGTTAGTTTTCCTGCGTAGTGTGCACGCTTCTTTTCGCCGTACGCTTTGTTTTTAATCATTCGTGTTTGTGCCAATTGGCATCAGTTGTTGTATGCCTTTGGCAGGGCTTTGTGCCCTTGTTTAATTACATTGTTTGATTTTACCCGATTAGCGTAACACGACGGTCAGCAGCATGTATCCTCCATGCTGTCGCTTTTTAATTGCTTCATAATTTTTCTGTCCAAAAAATATTGTAAAAATTAATTATTTAATTAATGATGCTGGGCTCGGTTGAATTTCCGTGCTGTTGAATTCTGTCCTTGTGCTACTCTATACTTAGGAACCCTTAATATTTTCAAGCACCGGAATTCGGTCCAAAACAAGTAAAATAATAATCTTTTTGAGCCCTCAATTAGGTTTCCGGGGAACTTACTTTAATTAGGTACTTAATCTCAAAGGGGTTAAATAAGTAAGTTTCACTAGGTGCGTGCGTAGAGGGACGGGCTACCTTGAATAGGCCGGGCCGCTTACCCCGAATCGCCGGCTGGTGATCGACCTCCTAAAAAGGGCGAGAACCCCCGTGTGAGCGCATTAGCTTGAGATTCGGGTTAAGTAAGCGAAGTGAACGTAGCTTGAGTCTACGTTAACACATCTGATATTTATTTGTCCTTGGGCCATTGTGGAGACTTAATTTTTTCATAAATGTTGATCGTAATATCAGAATTACGAATCCGACTGAAATTTTCTTTAAACTCTGTGGTTGTGTAAAGTTTACACTGCCTATTAACTCAACTCTTGTTCTAGAGCCTTGCGGAAGCTTAATTTTTTTCAAAATCTTCTACGTAAAATCAGAATTGAGAATCTGACTATTAGTTTTCTCTACACCTAGTAGTTGTGTGAAGTTTGCACTAATCATTTGTTGTTAAAATGTAGTTTATACTACAAATTTATTTTACTTCCAAATCTGAGCGTTAGTGTTCCTTACACTTGATATTTTCGTAAAGTTAATGCTGAAAAACTTTGATCTGTTAAAATAATGTAAGGTTGTCTTGTTTGAAAAGGATAATGCTGATGTTAAGAACATTATTGTTTTCCGTGTCCTTGGACTGCTGTCGTTATAATCGCATGTTACTGTATGTGTTTACTGACTGATGCACTTAAATCATACTAATTAAAAGTGGGGTACTAGCAAAGAAAAATGCTCCGATGGAACAAAAAAGATGAATATACTTGGAATTGTGGATTATTAAGGATGTAAAAGGAGGGGACTAGGAAAAATCTACCTAAAGTCGCAAAATCTGCTAAAAATCAGACTTTCTCTAAGCAACGCAAAAAATCGATGTATATTCTGCGGCCAACAGATTAAAATAAATATTTAACCATAAAAATGGGCTGAATCCGATCCTGGGGGGGCACGCCGCCAGTTCTGACCGGATGGCATTCATGCAAAACGAATTAACGACCCGAGCGCTCAATTAGAAGTAAAGCAAAAGTGCGCAATTAATTATACCGGACCGACCTCGTCAAGTCAACCATCGAGTATGCCTCTGGTCCTTACAGTTATGCGCCCGACTAAGGGAGTATTTTTTAAAAACATAATTTTTTTACAGAGCGAAAATCAAATTTTAAAAGTTTGAAAAAAAAAGGGAAAGCTTCGAGCTCATCGTGAAAAATAGAGCGGGAAAATATATAATATTACAACATTTCATTCACTCCTACAGAAGAAAGCTAGCTTGTTTAATTTTTAGAGAGCACTTGACATTTATTTTGTCCATAAAATTTGAATATTTATAAATTATACTTAAGCCTAACAGCGTCAACACATGAAAAACTACCACGATTTGTCAACGAAAATTATATATATATATAAGCACACGCATCGCACAACTCATTGAACAATCGCTCCATCGAATTATCTTTTTCTGGGACACTTATAAAACAATATGCAAAAAATTCAAATATGTATGTGCCCATGCCAAGAAATAGAACGCTACTTATAAAACTGCATTTTATTAGTGCTCTCACATTGGGAATCAGTCAACTTTTTCCAGATTGAATGAAATGTTGTAAAATTATATATTTTCTTGCTCCATTTTTACGATGAGCTCGAAAAACTAAACTTTAAAATTTGATTTTCGCTCTGTAAAAAAAATTGTGTTTAAAAAATACTACACCTAGTCGGTCGTATTACTGTAAGTACCAGACGCATAATTGGTCGACCGGACGAGGTCGTCCAGTATAATTAATTGTGCACTTTTGTTTACTTAAGTGAGCGCTCGGGTCGCTAATTTGTTTGCTCGAGTCGCTCCGGTCAGAACTGGCGGCGCGCCCCCCCCAGATCGGATTCAGCCTAAAAATGATTGAAAAAGCAGCACGTTAGCTATGCGGTAGCTATGGGAAATGATATTGAGTAAACTAACAGTCTTCTAAGCCAATTGAATGAAATAGCAAACATCGAAGACTATTGGAGACATGGTTGGTTTAAAACAGTAGGAAACGCGTAAGTTGGCTTGAAACAGACTAAATGTAGATACACTAGCATGCCCGAAACGATTGTGTGCACTAATCAATCGGCCCCTGCTTTGCTTGCTATAATGCTCATAACAAAATAAAACAACTTTAAATACAATACCTCATAGTTTTCTATCAATCAGGTGCCAGCAATTTAAAAACGTAACCTTGATAGTTTCGTACACTCTTATCTGAAACTTCGAACATTATTTAAAAAAGACATTTTTTAGAGGCCGCAGAATATACATCGATTTTTTGCGTTGCTTAGAGAAAGTCTGATTTTTAGCAGATTTTGCGACTTTAGGTAGATTTTTCCTAGTCCCCTCCTTTTACATCCTTAATAATCCACAATTCCAAGTATATTCATCTTTTTTGTTCCATCGGAGCATTTTTTCTTTGCTAGGATAGATATATTTGTGAGTTCAAAAAGCCTATGTATTAGCCGCAAATACTCGAAAATGGGTTCAAAATAAATAATTGTATTAGCAGCAATCATGAACCCTCGACTTGAAGTTCCAAGGGCCAGTTGTGAAGGGGCGAGTTGCGAGTGGGGAGGGGGCAAATTGTAAAGCATGCATTATGGGGGGCGAATTGTGTGGGGAAGAGTTGTGGGGGGAGCGAGTTATGGAGGATCAGTTGCGCTGAAGCGAGTTGTGCTGGAGCGAGTTGTGCTGGGGCGAATTGTGCGGGGGGCGAGTTGTAAGTGGGGGGCGAGTTGTGGGGGGGGGGGCGAGTTGGGGAAGGGCGAGTTGTGGGGGCGAGTTGGCACACCTGGGCGCGGGGAAAGTTTCGGGGGAGGGGGTCTGCAGCACCCCGAGAAACAAAATATCCCCATGAAACCAAAATAACCTCAGAATTCAATTTTTGAAATTTTTTCGTTTTTTCGCAATTTTTTGATGCCAATGGATAGTGCTCGATGAGAAACGTTGAAAAATATTTATTTTTTCGCCGCACCACAATTTTTAAGGCAATTTTTTTACCTCTGAAAATCTTGCAACCCCCTCAGCAGTTTGGGGCTGCCCACGTATGGGGAAGCGAGTTGTAGGAGAGAGTCGAATGGGGGCGGCGAGGGGGGGCGGAGCTGTGTGGGGGTGAGTTGTGTGGGGGCGAGTTGTGTGGGTGCGAGTTGTTTGGGGACGAGTTGTGCTGGGGCGAGTTGTGCTGGAGCGAATTGTGCGGGGGCGAGTTGCAGGGGGGCGAAAAGTTTGGAGGCGAAAAGTGTGGAGGCAAAAAGTGTGGAGGCAAAAAGTTAATTTTAGTTCAAGATCATAGCCGAAGCTTAACTTTTCCAAAATGTTCTATATAACGTCAGAATTGTGGATTTGAATCTAAGTTTACTTTACACACAGTAGTTGCTTTATGTTTACACTGACAGCATTTGATCTGTCTAAACGAAGTAAGCTTTAGTTGTTTGAAAAAGAAAATGCTGATGTTCAGAGCAATCTTGTTTTTCAACGTTCTTGGAATGCAGTCATCACCTTGGACCATTTGAGTTTACTGACTGATTTACTCAAAATCTTGCTAATTAAAAGTAGGGTACTAGCAGGGGAAATGCTCCGATGGAACAAAAAAAGACGAGTAAACTTGGAATAGCGGATTATTTAAAGACATAAAAAGATGAGAATAGGAAAAAGTCGGTATTGGTAAGGTACGTGTACACCTGTCGTTAACCGTGTGTACATCAAGTTAACACTATGTACTTTGGATTTTATAGATTAGGTGCCTAATATATGACCATAAACTATGTATAAACTATGATTTTTTCTATTTATTGAAAAACCTACTTTTTGTTAATTGTCAGAGAACACTAAAAAACCTTCAAACTTTTTTTGGAAGTTTGAAGGTTTTTTGAAAATGTTCAACTCCTATGTTTAACCATAAGCTAGAAGTTTTTTGAGGGACCGAATTTTGACCTGACAACACTGCCCAGCTAGGCACCGTATTGCACCCAGCTGCCTGGGAGGGAGGGAGCAGTAGCGAGCGATTAGTGTCGGCGTGGCGACAGTCCTTAGCCATTTTTGAGCATAGCTAGAGCACGGTAAGTTATAAAGGGTCGACCGGTCAATTGCTGCGATTGTTTTACTATATTATATATATATATATATATATATATATATATATATATATATATATATATATATATATATATATATATATATATATATATATATATATATATATATATATATATATATATATATATATATATATATATATATATATATATATATATATATATATATATATATATATATATATATATATATATATATATATATATATATATATATATATATATATATTCAATTCACGCCATTTTCAACTTCCATTATGGGATCAAAAAACACAATCGCCAGTCGAAATCTCCACCTCGTGTAGCGATTAAGAACAAACCGTCGAAATCATCTACATCCACGCCAATAAATCCTTCGCTTAACTTTGATTCTAGCATTTGTCCATGTATTCTCTGCTCAAAGGATGTTACGGATGACGATTCCTCGGCTATCCAATGTCATCTTTGTTCAAATTGGGCCCATGGCGAGTGTTTAAAAGTCCCCATCGCGGTTATTAATTATTTCAATAGCCAGCCTTATTCTGACGCTCGCCACTCCTTTCCATTCATATGTCCTAATTGCAAGCCTAATTTCGACGAATTAGCTACTTTACCGAAGAAATTTATGGAACTTAATGACCGTGTTGTTCTTCTAGAAAATCATTTTTCTAGACTGCCTACTGATTTTACGCATGCCCAACCCGATTTATCTACCTTGATCAAAGATACAATCGAACGCGAATCGAAAAAGCACAATGCGGTTCTTTTCAACCTACCCGAATCGACCGATGATCTTGATCAAGTTAAATCGTTGATTGGAAATTACTCCGAAACTCCGGACCTGAAACCTGACGACGTTCAACGCGTCTTCAGAGATGGGCCCAAGCACCCGAATAAGGTGCAGTTCGTTAAAGTCTGTTTATCGTCTACTCAGGCTCAACATCAGTTCATTGCTCTGATGAACAAAACCGTCCGTCTCACTACTAAAGGTCCTTTGTCTCGACTTCGTAGCCGTCCCGATTTGTCGTTTCTGCAGCGTCAGCGACAACGCGCTCTATTGGCCGAGTTGCGTGAGCGTCAGGCATCTGGCGAATCTGATCTCTACATCGACTTCAGAGCTGACTGCATTAAGAAGAAAACCTATCAGGGAGTTAACGTATCACATAGTGCTCGAACTATTGTTGCGCGCTAGGGATTTTCGCCCCAAAAAATTGACTCGTTTCAATGTTTTTTCACTAATTCTCGTAGTCTGGTAAACAAATTAGGTGATCTACACTTTATGTTAATTGAAGAAAAATTTGAAATCCTATTTTTTTGTGAAACTTGGCTCCACGAAGGTATAACTAATGGTCTTTTATGCCCTCTAAATAATTATCAAATTTTTCGCTCTGATCGTGTTAATTCCAGAGGTGGTGGTGTTGCTTTATTCATTAAAAATGCATATAATGCTATATCTATAAAGCCCCCTGATGCTCTAGTTGTCCCTGAACTGCTTCTGATTGATATTATTGATGGTTTTAACAAAATTCGTTTCGTTCTTGTATATCGCTCTCCTAAATATGACTTTGCTTATGCTGAAAAACTTTGTAAATGCTTGGAATGGGCAATAATGGTTCCTTATTCTGTTGTTATTTTAGGTGATTTCAACCTACCTAAAATTAATTGGATAAACAACACGTTCCCTGCTGATCCCCTAAATACCTTGTTTTTCGATACTCTATCTAAAACAGGACTAAACCAATTAGTAAGCCAAAGTACACACGAGAATAATATAATCGACCTTGTTTTTGGGACAAATCTTGTACACAATGTTACTGTTTTACCGTCATTTTCTAACAGCGATCATAACTGTATAACTTTTCATTGTTCTCTCAAGCTCAAAGATAAATACAATTTGGCTCAACTTAACTTTAGAAAAGCAAATTATACTGAAATCGCTAATAGACTTAATTGTATATCTTGGCCTGATGCCTTTTCTCAATGCACTAATGTTAATGAAATGTATGAATTATTTTTAACGATATTAAACTCATTGATCGACTCTTTCGTTCCTAGGACATATCGAAAATCAAAAAACCACCGTAATTATCCCCAAAATTTGCGAAAATTATTTTCAAAAAAACTTAAATTGTGGAAAAGATATAAGAATATTCGCTCCACAACTAATAAAGTCCTATATAAAAACCATTGTAATATTTTGAAATCCGAAATTTCAAACTTTTTTGCTACCCAAGAAAAGAATATTCTGAAAGATAAAAGCTTAAAATCGTTTTACAATTTTGTTAACCAAAGACTAGATAATCGTAACCCTATACCCCCAATTAACCATAATCTAAAAATCATACATGATCCTAAATTAAAATCTGATCTCTTTAATCAGTATTTTGTTTCAAATTTTTCTAAAGATAATAATTCTTTACCCTTCTTCCAGGAGCGTTCCGATCGCGTGTTGCACAACGTTAATTTCGACCCATTTGTTATTATGGACGTACTACGAAAAGTGAAAGGATCGCTTTCAACCGGTCCAGATGGCATTCCAATGCTATTTTTGAAAAAATTAATGACTCAAGTAGCTGAACCTTTAAGTACTATCTTTAATGTTTCTTTTGCTTCTGGACAGGTCCCAAATCTATGGAAATTAGTTAACGTTATTCCCATTTATAAAAAGAACGATTCGGCACTAATTTCTAACTACAGACCTATCTCCATTTGTTGTTCTGCTAGTAAAATTATGGAAAATATTATCAACTCTAAAATCTCAAAATTTTTGACTGAAAATAGTCTTTTACACCCAAATCAATTTGGTTTTCAAAAATTTAAATCTTGTGAATTGCAACTTCTGAAATGTAAATCAGATTGGGTTGATTCTTTGAGCAATAAAATTCCATTAGACATTATTTATATTGATTTTTCTAAAGCTTTTGACCAGGTATCCCATATCAAACTTTTACATAAACTTTCTAATTTTGGATTAAAAGGTAACCTTCTTGTATGGTTGAATGTTTTCCTTCGCGATCGATTCCAACGCGTTTGTATCGGAAATTTATTTTCTGAGTATTTACCCGTTACTAGTGGTGTGCCGCAAGGTAGCCCTTTAAGTCCGACTTTATTTTTGATGTTTATTGACGATATATGTGATTTTGCCGTGAATATCAATTTGTATTTGTTTGCAGACGATGTTAAGGTTTTTGGCCCTTCATCAGACCACATTTCTCTTCAATCTTGCTTAGATAATATTTCAAGCTGGTCTAAATTATGGCAACTTCCGATTTCTTCTGAAAAAAGCTGTGTTCTTCATTTGGGAAAAAACAACCCTAAAATAAATTATTGCCTCTGCAACCTAAATATCCCTGATAATTTCGAATATATTCGCGATCTTGGTGTTCTAGTTTCTAAAAACCTTAGTTTTAAGGACCACTATAATCACATCATTAAAAAAGCTTATTCTCGGTCTTTTCTTATTTACAAATCTTTTTTCTCGCGTGACAGAGAAAATTTAATTCGCGCGTTTGTTACCTATGTACGTCCAATCTTGGAATATGCATGCTCAGTCTGGAACCCCTACTATATCACTGATATTGATCGAATCGAAAATGTTCAACGCAGGTTTACTAAACGCATATTTGGTTATCGCAGTGCTTTATCTTATAACGATCGTTTGAAAGAATTGAATCTCTGTCATCTTGAGCTGCGCCGGTTACACCTATGCTTATGTAAAATGTTTTCAATCGTTCGAGGTTTTTCATGTTATAAATTCGATGACTTTTTTATCGCTAATACCACTATTACACGTGCTTTCAATTCGTATAAACTAGTTATACCTACTGCCCGTTCAAATTTGCATAAAAGTAATTTTTCTCATAGATACATTAACATTTGGAATAGTTTACCGGACACTGTCGTTTCATCTCCTAATATTGAAGTTTTCAAAACGAGATTAGCCAACATTAATTTAAATTCATTTTTGAAGGGGCATACTTAATTCGTCATGATTATCGTGACCGTATGTCCTTTTGTCATTCCTCTTTATTCGTCGCATTTACTTGTACTCATTATTTCGAATTCACTTGACAATAAATCTTCATTCATTCATTCATTCAAACACTAACATCAATAAGCTACACAACTAGCAAAACTTTCCGAGACAATTTCATTCTCTGTCAAATTACAAAATTCTCGAATATTTGGATCACGAGCCATGACGCTCACTAGACAACAAAACAGTGGAAAACAATGATTGATAAAACAAATAAATTGGTGAATGAATGCCAGTACCTCTTTATGTTCTTTTTCCTCTCCCAGACGATTGTAGTAAACATAGTTTATGGTCGTAGAATAGGTACCTACCTAACGTAACCTATGAACCTAACCTACGAACTCGAAAAGGCGTTGCGCTAACTTGATGTACACACGGTTAACGCAGGTGTACACGTACCTTACCAATACCGAAAAAGTCTATGCGCGCAAAAAATAATAAGAATCTGCTAAAAATCACTTTCTTTAACCAACACAAAAATCGAAGTATATTTTGCGGGTCCTTGAAAAAAGTAGGTGTAATCTCAAAACAATTCTCAATGGTTCAATGAATAACTCAGAAGGAAACTTTGACCTGTACTAAATAGCAAATGTTGAATATAAGTAATGCAATTTCATGACAAAATGTAATAAATATTTCAGATCAATAATGACATTCGCATCATGCTGTTTATTATGGCTCTACAGTTACACATGCTATGCTAGCGTGATGATGACATGAAGTAATTAGGTACCAACATTTTTTCCTGTTTCGGCATTCTACATATGAGCTATTAAAATTTCCGCTCTATCATTGTGCGCTATTGCATTTATTTGTGCGGTAATTCATGAGCCATGTGGTGCTAATTTGTTTTTGCGTTTTTAGTGCCTTGCCGCACTTCTAAACCATTGCAACAGCGGTCACTCGAACTTGCGTTCATAGGTGCGTGGCATGACCGATCTGGGAGGGGGTTAGCCGGTCTAAGTGGTCAAAAATGGAGCTTTTTTGGGCCAAAATGACCTCAAAAACTGGTATAAACGCTAAAATAGTGTTAAAACTAGGTTATTGCACAATTTCTGGCCGATTTAAGGCATTTTTGAAAAAAATATTTTATTTTTCATCCATTTTTGACCTTTATTTTGCCTAATTTTCTCCAAAAAATTTCCCATTTTATTATTCTGGGGGTCCAGACCCCAAATCCCCCTCACGTGCATGTCTGTTTGGGTTCAATTAAGGTTTGTAAGCAACACTATTTGCGTTTTTCTTGGATTCAGGTTGATTAGTTCTTTTAAAGAATTGACTGTTGTATTATTTATTTCTCGTACTAAAGTCACAACTACCACCTGTCGGCCGCAGTTCAATTTTCGTGTTGGTTAGAGAAAGACTGATTTTTAACTGATTCTTATGATTTTTCGCGTGCATAGGAGACCTTTTCCTAGTCCCCTCCTTTTATGTCATTAATAATCCGATATTCCAAATATATATCGTCCTTTTTTGTTCCATCGGAGCATTTTTCTTTGCTAGTTTGATGATTTGTCATCAGCATTATTTAGGGAAAGATATGCATAGGTATGAAGCAAGAGTTTGGATTGTTTTCATTTTTTCAGTAATTTGTTTCTCCAAACTTTGATCCGATTGCCGTATTAGAAAGTTTCGTAACCTTGTCATTACAAAAATATGTAGAGGCTAGCGTGTCCGATCGATTACTATCGCATTATATTAATACTATTTAATTATATTATTCATTACAAATAAATTCAATAGCTTTTATTTGATATCAATTGAGTTATTGTCTTCAGTTTGTCACGGATCTAAGAATGGATAGTCGAAGTCTGGAAGCTGATAAAATCTGGTTACTTCGATAGTCAAGAGATAGAGTTTTCACCGCGAAACCAAAAAGTACAGGTAATTCATTTAGAAAACAGAACAAGTTGACTAAAATTGCATGTAAGTGGCCGATGGAGACGTATCCAGGCTCGTATCGCTTTCGTGCGTTTTTTCAATTTGCTGATTTACGATTTAGACTTATTGTCTGATAAAGAAGACGTGTTTTCGATTGAATGTCCATGAAACTTGATAAGAGTCAGGAAAGATGAAATTTTGATGAATTTTTGCGTTATTGCAGCACTCACGATGGCGTCAGATTTTTTGGGGCATTCGATCTTAAAAATACTAGACAAATACATACATTGAATGCAAAAATAAATCCGTTTTGTAGTCACACAAGGCAATCGCAGGATAAAAACAAACTTTTGACATGTTTTTCGACTGTAAAATTCGAAAAAACACGAGGGAAAACGCTCTAAAAATACTACCGGATTGCATATAAAAAAGATGTGATATCTTTGGTGGCTTTTAATTTCGCGAGCAAAGGTTGTTAGGAGGTTTTTCTCATTATCGTTATCCTTGCACAAAAATATATTACTGTATTATTTTTTGGCACGTACAGTATTCATATTAATAGCAGCTTTATTTAAATGGATCGTGAAAGCCATTGGCACGTTTATAGTGATCGAGCTATCACTGTAGATGATAAAATTATTCACGAAATCCCAAATCATTCCAGTCTAGAAGATTTTTTGCGACGCCTATTAAAATGCGAGGAAATGGCAGTGAGTTTTATAAAAATATACGATTTCGAAATGAGTTGCTCGTATGTAGATTTCAAATAAAAAATTCGGCTTGCCAGAATTAGCGTCAAATTTTTCAATTGTTCTGCAAAAAACTATACGGTTTTTAGTGCTTTGATTGTAAAATCTAGCAAAATAGCTTCGTTTTTGTGTCCTATGCATAAATAAGATATATTTCAATTTCTTTCTTCAGCAGTTCATTCTGTAATCATTGAAAGTCCCAGCTAAAAGCTCGAAAAGCAACAAAGAACACGACAAATATCTCCCTTGGTAGCAATACTGTAGGATATAAATAGTCGAAGTCGTGTAATATTTTATCCAGAATCTTTGCCTTTTATTAAGTGAAACGAGCAGAAATAATTTGACTTTGCTCCTTCATCGCAAAGCGAGCGATAAAAACCATAATAAGAATCCAAAAACTCTTCTAAATCTGGAGTACCTTCCAGAATAGAAGATTTAAAACCGTTTTCGTTTTTTTCTAAAAATTATGTTTTTATCGATTTTTCGAGACACTTGTATGCAGAGGCGTAACCAGGATTTTGGTTCTGTAGCACGCAAAATTTTTCAAGACTGCTTTTGCGTTGAATCCTTTGGTATCGTACAGTAACGCCTTACTTTTAATAAAATCAAGCTTCAAGATCTTTAGTAGTGCTGTCAAGCGAGTTTCTAATGATGAAATATAGCAAAAGTGTAAAAGCAGCGCGAAGCGCCCAAAATTTTTGATATTTTTAACAATTTTATTGTAAAATTCACTAAGAAATTTTGTCATTTTTATCGCCCTAAACATTTTGTAGCTTTGTGAGTACTGACTGTGTGACAGAGCAGAACAATTTTAACATTTAGGCTTCTAAGAAGAAAATTGCGAATAACTATATCGAAGCACTCATAGATTCAGGCTTTTAAACGCAACGCTGAAGCTTTTAAAAGAGAAATAAGAGTAACCGACCCTCGCGCCGGAAAATTTTGACGTTTCCCGATTTAAAACCTTGTTTTTTGTCCTCCCGAAAATCTTTGTATTTATAAAAGCAACGAGATTTTGCGGCTGACGGGTCTGGTGTGGCGCGCTCAAGCGCCCTCAGTGGAGTCAGGAGCAGAGCCCCGGAAAATATTGTAAAAAGGAACTCTAAATATTAAATAGTAACGTTAAAATTTTCGCAAAATCGGTCAAATGTTGGTTCTGAATTAAGCCCTAAAATAGTTAAAATTGAAAACTCCTACATATATACGAATCTTTTCAGTTGATTGCTTAATTGTGAACTGCGTTCTGAGGTGAAATGCGGCTTTCGATAATGCTAAGTATATAGTGTTGCAACAGGTCGCTGTCAAGAAGATATAAGAAGATGTATCAATGAAAATATTTTTTTCCTTTTTCAGGCCCATTTGTGGCCTTCTCTCTAACAAGACGTCGTTCAGAAAAGGGAAAATGCGCAGAGAAAATTTGGTCATTCCTTTCAATTAAAATAGGATTATATGACTCTGTAAAGAAGAACAAACAAAGCTGATAATAGATAATCTGGCACCTACGCAATCATTTTCACACTTTATGCACAGCAAGCATACGCAGTTCCATTCAACGAGCAAATTGAGCATAAAATCACTGAATTAAGCGCTGGATTATTTTAGCTAACTCAAGCTTCTAAACTCATTAGATCTACACATGTAAGAATGAATAATGACTCGGCGCGAAGCGCCAGAAAATTTTGACGCTTTTTGCCCTTTTTGATCTCAATTTTCTGCGCTAGAAAAGTCAACAAAATTTCTGCAAAATTGCGGGGGTCATGTGCTCCCTGTGCATGCCCCAGGCTACGCCCTTGCTTGCACGTCCCTAAAAATTTTAGAACTCCCTAAATCGTAGAGCTACCCGTGCACGGTTGCTAGCGTGACCTAACGTATGTAATTAAGAAAAAATTTAAAAACAAAAAAGGCAAAAGGTCATTTTTAACAAAAAGTTTCACAAGTAAGCGCAAGCAGTCAATTTGAAAGAATTACAGCTATTTAAAATCAAAGTCGGCTTGCATGCAGCTATACCGTTTAACGCATTTTTTACAGGAACACGATGAACCATTTTTCGTGTTTAATTTGAGCACGATTTTGGCCCAGCACGAAAAGTGGGTTCGGTTCTTGCCTCGAGTGGAACCGTTTTATTCCGTTAAATGTAACGATCATCCCCTTTTGTTACGCATTTTGGCTTCGGTAGGGTGCAATTTCGACTGCGCCGGAAAAGTAAAGAATGATTTGACGTAAAATGACGTATTTAAATCGGTCTTATTCCTTATATTGAAGTGTTCACTAATACATATCACAATAACATTTTTTATTTGTAAAATCTTATAATACAATGGATTGATTTATTTAAGAATCTGAAGCGGATTACACCAAATGTGCTAATCTGTGAGAATTTCCTAATTCATGCGTGATTTTATTAATGAGATATTCAGTGTCAAGTATTAGTTTAAGCCAGACTTAAGTAGTCTGACTTCAATGTCCAAAGATAAGGGATTAGGTTGAAACCTGGCTTAAGCCGGTTTGCATATGTGCAGGCTTAAGCCAGGATTGACCTAACGATGAAGTTGAAACATAGACATCAAAATTGAACAGCCTCGCTTTAAGCGAACCCAGAGCATGCATAACTTGGTTTGAACTTAAAAATTATATTATTTTTTATTTTTGTACATTAATTTTCTTAAAATTATTCCTAGTAAGTACAGTCGAACCTTTAACGATTGCGAGTACTATTGTAAATTGCCGACAGTGCTTCATTATGTGAGTACAATTTCTTACAATAACTAGGCGGCAGTCGATTATTTTTCAAAACGTTTTTCCTTACGCGGAGGTGTGAACCGTGATGTGTAGGAAAAATGCATTCATTAGCAGCTTATAAAGTTTGACAATTAAATCGAAACAGATTGTGCCAAACAAAATTTTAATAAATGGATCATTTTTAGTAAAATTATATTGAGTCATGAAAATGTTGAATTCGATCGAAATGTACGACATTGTAAGATATCTAGAGCCGATCAGAGGTAACAATACGATTTTTGATCATCAGTTAGCTTAAGTTTTATACTCAGCTCATGCTCATGAATTAAAGACACTTTTCAACCCAATGAAAAATAGCTATAGTATTTACCATATCAGAACGTAGATGGTTACAAATATTTCGATACTTTATTTTTAAAAGCTGTTTCCGTTTCGACAATATTGCCTAAAAAAGATTTTATAATGAGTTAAAAAATTGTTTGTTTTTCTTAATTTTGACGTTAATGAAAATAGACGAGTACAATCAGTAACGTAGCTGAGGGGGGACAGAGGGGGCCGGCCTTCCTCAAAATTTTGGGATTACGGATATTATTTGCAGGGTTTCGAAGGAAAAAATTGGAAATTCTCAAATCGTATCGAAAACCACTAGCCTAGATTTAGCAGACTTTTTGAGCTAATAAGCCCAAAATTTTGGGCGCTTAGCGCCTTCTTCAATAATGTACAGCGTATTTGTTTAACATATTGAAATCAAATGTAAATTTTTGAATTTTTTTGTTGTTTCTTATTGTTTAGATCTCGTTGATAAAAACTCAAAAAACACTATTATTCTTGTCTATACGTAGTTGTTAAGATACCAACTTCAAAATTTTCGTACCCCCCTTAAAATCATAAGGCCAGCTACACCACTGAGTACAATCAAAATCGTTTTGCTCTTTGAGGATGAAATTGATGCTATTCTTGCCATGGGCGTTTCAGCCGATCGAATTCTTTACGCCCATCCTTACAAATCCGTTGCGAGCATCAAACACGTTAAGCAAAGGGGCGTTCCTGCCATGATGTTTGATACAGAACGCGAAATGCGGAAGATCATCAAGTGTTTCCCGGAAGCCGAGTAAAAATTTTTTTGTTCTAGCAGTTATGCCAGACGACTCATTTTTCTAAACATGGGCGTCGGAAGCGCGGTCTGGATGGGACTCAAGGGGGTTTGGTTAGACTCCGTAAATTTCGAAAAAAATCTCTGCGAAATCGTAATATTTTATCTCCAATGTTTCTTGTTATTCGCGCTGTTTTGATCTTGATTGATATAGCTGACGAGGAAGGGAAGATCAATTTTTTTGCCTTAACCGCCCATTCTTGGCACTTCTGACCCATTAAAGAAGTTCGGACACAACCCTGGTCTTTGATGAATTTCGGCTTCGCCCAGTGTGACATCTAAAGACTAAACATCTTTCTAAAATTAGTACATCACTGAAATAAAAATTTGAATGCGTATAATTTTTTATTCGTCTTTGAATAATTACAAGTAGATTTAGAAAGAAATGAAAATATATCGTTTTTAGACACTTCATTTTCATTGAGTTAATTTTTTGAAATCATTTTATTTTATATCTTTAATCATTTTTTTCTTTTATATTTTTAATTAACTTAATCTTCGACAGTTCTTAAATAATGTCTCGGAAACAAAATGCCCTAATCTAAACATGTGGGCGATGAGGAGGATCTCACAAAATATTTCGCTTGCTAAAAAAATTAAAATAAAGCAAATATCATAAAGAAGTTATCTGGAATAAAGCTGTACGTTGACTTACAGGTGCTAGTCAGTGCCGAATAGTTCATTTCAGATAACTTAAAGCGGAAACAAAATTAGATATGATAGGATTTTCTCTAAGAGTATTAGGACCGTGGCAATTAATTAATTAATTTATATTAATTTGTAACTTATTCAGGCTCATTTTGCGACTTTCCGTATCTGACCCAAACGCCTTGTGGTGTTTGAACAAAAAATTCGGCTGCGATCCAGAGAAAGATGCTCCAAAGCTGCTTGAATTGGCTACTTCTTTGGGTGCAAACATTACGGGCATATGGTGAGAAAGAGTCGTCTTGTGCGAATATTGACCAGATATGCAGGTGGAGGAGGGGGTTTAGGGTTTCGATCATAGATGCACAGCATGACCGATTCAGTTGGGGGAAGTCAGCCGGTCTGAGTGGTCGAAAGTTAAGCTTTTTTGGGCCAAAACAAGCTCAAAAACTAGTACAAATGCTAAAATAGCGTTAAAACTACACTAGGCTACAGTTTCTAGTTAAATCACAGCAATTTTGACTGAAAATTTCCACTTTCATCAATTTTTTGTCTCGTTTTCCCAGAAAATTCTTCATTTTTATTCTTTTCAGTTCTTGACCTCCCAACCCTCCCCACGTGCACGTCTGGGGTAGATCCTTCATAATGGAAAATGGGAAATTCTTTTGGGAAAATGAGGCAAAGTAAGGCCAAAAATGGGTGAAAACTTTTAAATTTTCTTCAAAAGTGCTTTAAATTGATCAGAAACTATGGAATAACGTAGTTTTAACGCTATTTTAGCAATTATACCAGTTTTTGAGGTCAGTTCGGCCCAACAATCTCCTTGTTCGAATTCTTAGACCGGTTGTTCCCCCAAATGCGCATACTTTGATCCTATGGTGTTATTGACTATTTCGTCTGGACTGATCAAAATTTACGCAAAAATAGTCAGGGTCTCAAAGTAAATGAAAACTTAATCCTTTTATCTCATATTTGTTCTAGTATGAAGTTTATACGATTTCTGGCACTAGTAATGAACGTCCTAAACAAATCTGTGGTACAAAGAGGTAAACTGAAGGGATGAAACGAATAAAACTTATTTTTGTAAGATTTTTTCTAAAAACGCGAGTTTAGTCGTTTTACTGCTCCATGCACGCTTATATTCGCCGTATGATGACTATGCAGTGTTCCCTAGAATCACAAAAGGGAGTGTTTTTTTTGGAAAAAAAATCTTATAGGTTTTTGAAATCAACCTTCTAAAAGGGATCACATAATCATTTTTCATAACAGATACAATCAGGCACTTAGCTGGCCTTCGGAATTTAGGGAAATAAAAATTATGAAGTCATAAATCTGAAAAGCAATAGGTTACTGAAGAATTATTTGGCACAAAGCGTTGATAAATTTGAGCATATGCGCCGTGCAAGCCTTATACCTATGTGTAAAAGATAAAATTATACAGAAGCAATAGAATACGCAAAAAACCTATTTTGTCGGCCTTTCATACGCACTTTGAGAATTGTTAATTTTTCTTGGGATCCTTGTAAAAAATATACTCATGCTTTCATATTTTTGGGGATTGGTCTCTCAGTCCCACCCCTCCCCCAGAAGCTACGCGCCTGGATACAACCAGACGTGTTATTAAGGGGGGTTTTGGAGGAAGACCCCCCCAGAATGGCAATTGACCTCCGAAAAATTACTGCGACCCCCCAGAATTGTTGAGTTTTCGTAAAAGTTTGTAAAACTTGCAAAAAATGTTCCATTTTAAGCGTTTTCAGCTCATTTGTAGCTCAAAAAATCTCAAATTTTCGGCACTTCGCGCCGCCGTATACACATTTTTTAACTATATTTTGTTCAATTTACTCAATTTTTTGAATTTTAAGAATTTTTTACGTTTTTATGTTCTAGAAAAAACGAGCATTGTCTAAAACATCAAAACAGTATATTTTAATGTGTAATCATTGTTTTTAGCCCAAAAAAGGCACTTTTTAAAAATTTTTTGGGCCTGACTTCCCAGAATTCCCATGCTGTACATGTATGGATACATCTATTATGATTTTTTGAATTTTAAGCTTCCACATTGGATCGGGTTGCAAAGATCCGTCGTATATTCATGTTGGACTGGAGCATTGCAAACGTTTGTTCGACTTAGGCGAAAAACTGGGTCTGAAATTGCGGGTACTAGACGTGGGTGGAGGATACTCAGGCTAGTTTTTGAATTTCTTATCTTTTTCTTTTCAGAAGGATCTGGTTGTCATTAACAGATTAAAATGTGAGTCAATATCGTTATTTAATCTAAAAAGTTTATGAGGCAGCGTTTCCAGTACGACAATTTTTGATAGCGATTTAAACTTATTTTTCCATAAAAATTTATAAATTGTAAAAATATGATGTACGTATTTACTTGGGTAATTTCCGTCAGCCATAGGGCTTTTTGAGCCAAATACATGGGGTATACAATTTTATATAAAGGTTCGAATAACGTGAATACTTCTATAATTAGCAGCTGCCATTTATTTCCGTTTTTGGCCTCATTTTGTCCATTTACTCTCGAAATTAAGCTTTCAATCCTTCTGGGAGATGATGAACCTATTATGAATGTTTCGATTGCTATCTTGCGAAAATTTTCACGATAGTAAACAGAAATCAAAAGTCCTAACACTGAATTTCGGACAGTTAAAGGAATTGCGATTATATCACTACACATTAGGGCCCAACTATCCAAATTTAATTATGTTTAAACGCAGATAGATTATAAAATTATAAAAACGTGTGTTTTTAGGAACGGACGAAGAAGTGGGTTATCCCACTTTCGAAGAAATGGCCAAAATCGTCAATAAAGGTTTAGAAAAATATTTTCCGTACGAACGAAATAAACACGTTCGCGTAGTTGCCGAGCCTGGTCGTTATTATGTAGCTAGCGCTATGTTGCTGTGCACTACAATTATTGCCAAGCTTGACGTTTCAGCCGACCTAATAACCAAAAATGGTATTTTTTGCGTAATTTTTTCATATATTTTTACGTTGTTATATGTACATATTGTTTCCTTATTATGTACCGTATTTTTTATATATCTCTATGTTTTACTTAGCTTTTTTATTTTGTTTTTATAGTCCCTTTTTTCGTCCTGTGTTGAATTTTGTAACATGTTTTCCAAGAAGACATTTCCATCAATTAGCACGCCGTTATTGCATACGTAAAGTTGAAGAAAAATACGTTTTCGATCAAGGATTTGGTTTAATTAATTAGTAGCAGATATTCTTGAGAAAAACATTAGCTATAAACTTTGTAATAAAAAAAGGCTGATAATAATGAATTTCATCTCAAAAGAAAAATTAATCAAATTAAACGCAACTTCGCTCATTCATCTGAAAATCTACTTGTATTGGTTCTCGATTAAAACGAAAAATTCAAAAAAATTTATATAGAAATACTTTCACGCTCAATGTCTCGCTTTATTTGCGTTTGTATCCTACAAAAAACTCGGTTCACAACAATTTGAACGAATTCTAAGAATTCAAAGTTGCTAAATCAATATTCTTGTAAGCAAAGGTTTTTTCTACCAACTGATATAAACTGCATTATTCTAAGTCGGACAGAACGAGAGTCGTAATGAAGGCAAACTTTTTTTGCGCTAGTTATTCGTAACAATTTTTCTGCTGTAACTAACCAAAAAAGCGATGTCTACAAAATTGCAAACCCAAAACGCATTAGAAATAATAGGAAGTCATGGATACCACAAAAAAGCGATAAAAACAATATTTCAGAGAAACAACAAAAACAAATATTTCAGATACAAACAAAAAATAATAAAAAAATTAAATAAATTCAAAAAAACAACAAAGAGGTAATATCACAAATATACCTAAAGCCATTAAATTATGAGAAATTACATGTTTTGTCAGGCGCAAGAGTCTAAGCGGAGCTTGAAGAAGTAAGCAGGAGTTTGTACAGAAAAAATACATAAAAAAACACGTACAAAATCGCATAAACAGGCGAGGTCATCAGAGAGGAGAGTAGTAACTCAATTAAATTTTGCAATTTTGTTGTCATATATTTGTCTTTTTAAAAAGGTCTACTATTTTGCGTTATGTTTAACACAGCTGTAGTTATAATCAAAAATGTACAATTTTTTGGCCACCCTAAGTGTTCTGCTAAATTTGAAAAAAGTTCAGTTCATTTGAAGAACAGTAAAAATTACAGAAACGGCTGTTATAGATGATTCTAGCGTTGCATTTTTTAAAATCATTCAGTTTTCAGCCGAAAATAATGACCAGAATGGATTCATGTATCACGTTAGCGATGGGATTCATGGCTCTCTAAGAACAGCAGCGTATGAAGGCCTTAAGCCTGAACCTTTGATCGTAAGCATTCCTAGCCGTATCTAGAACACTTAATTTTATTATTTAAAAAGACACTCGATTTTGTAGAGATAGCGCATAACTTGTGTGCATATATATTTTAAAGCATATACCTACCTATTCTTGCAACTCATAAAATTGGATTTTTTGCAAATTCAAGAAAAAAATGATGAAATTTGCATAAGGAAGACGTTATTAATGATGTTTGAACTTCGACTGAAGTTTTTTTATTGTCATCTGAATGAGTCTTTTTATTCAAATAATAGTGAATATTAAACATGCGCGTAAGGAAATTAGAAGGTTTAGAACCCTAGTATGGAAAAAAATGGATAATTTTAGGTGAAAAGTACGACAGAGAAAGGCCAAAATAAATGAAAATCAAACTTCTTTCTGTAAAAGTGCTTGAAATTGACCAGAAACTGTAAATTATAATATTTTTACGCAATCTCAGAATTAACACTTATGCCGTTATGGCCCGAAAAATCTGTCTGGCTGGCCCCAGACCGGTCTTGCTGTGCATCTGTTGTGAGAATGCTAAGTTATATGCCAACATCAACATCTGTTGCTGCAAATACCTACTGCCAAGACTATTTTTGTAAAAAAAACATTGCAGAATGTTTTTATGGGCAGCAGCTAAATTAATTCATGTAGAGCCCCTTTCAAAAAAGTTTCAAAAAATAACAGAATCTTATCTAAATTCTGGAATATGCACATCAACCATTTTGAAAGCACTACCTTCTTTGGTTTATCACAATGATAGTATCTGAGGTGAGTGTACGTACCCATAGATGCACAGAATGGCCGATCGATCTAGTAGAGTCAGTAGGTCTTGGGGAGGGTTGAAATTGAGCTCTTTGATCCAAAATGACCTCAAAAACTTGCATTACCGCTAAAATAGCGTTAAAGCTACGTTGTTGCCACACATGGGCGTGGGGGGGCGTGGTTGTACCCCCAGAAGTTGAAAAACCACCCGCAGATTACTGTAGACCTCCAAAATTATATTTTTAGTAATATTTTTGGCGATTTGACCCATTCTCATCCCACCCCTTCCAGAATTTCGGGGCTGCCCACGTCTGGTTGTCACACAGTTTCTGGTCAATTTGAAACATTGAAACACTTATGAAGAAAATTTTCAATTTTCATCCGTTTTTGGTCTTCATTTTACCTCGTTTTCCTCGCCCCGCAAAATTTTCCATTTTTCCATTCTGGGGATCCAGTTATTCAACCCCCAGGTGCATGTCTGGTCGATTGATTTTTCGCACATTCTTCCAATTAGCCGGTGACCGCCAAAACTCAGTTGTATCCGACCAGAATTTGGGGCGCAACTTTAGACGACAGCGACGTGGTTTACGAGAATATCAGTTTTCCAGAATTGGACGAAGGCGACCGAATAATTATTAGAAACGCCGGCGCTTATACCTCCGTTATGTCGGGCAATTTTCATGGTTTCGCCCGCGCCAAATTTATTTTCGTCGCGGAAGAAAGACATTAGTAATGCGAAAAAATTTCAAAAGCATTCATGATTATTTATTGCTCAAAACTGATATTATCGCTATTATTAAGAAATTATTATTAAATATTATTCAAAAAGTTTATTATTTATTCAAGTGCAATGTATTTTATTTATATTTTCAAGAATTTAGTGCACGCATATAAACCTAAACAGTTTTAAATTTATAATTTTACTATCCTTGTTGATCCTTCAGCGCCTACTATACAGTCTCCTTCTCTTTCTAAATTACAATGATGCAAAACTTTATTGCTCTTTTACTCGTATGATAGTCGGAGGAGATAGGCATCGGTCAAACTTAATGCTTCGTCATGCTTTCGTAAAAAATCTCGCCATTTGAAAAACTTTTATTGTTTTTTATCCTGGCACCTGCCTTAAAATTTTAATTGTACCTTTATGTCATGCTTAAAATAAACGTGGGCTTGTGAGACTGCTTTGGGGATTGGGCTCCGACCACCCTGAACGTTGGGAGGAAGGGGTTGGGGGTACACACCCCCACAGATGCCAAATACCCCCCAGAATTCAATTTTTTGAAATTTTTCGTTTTTTCGCAATTTTTTGATGCCAATAGATAGTGCTCGATCAGAAATGTTGAAAAATGGTGTTTTTTGCCGTACCACCATTTTTAAGGCCATTTTTTGACCTTTGAATAATCTTGCCCCCAGAATTTTGTTGCCGCCCACCTATGGCTCCGACTCGAGATAGAGAAATCCCGGCAGAACCCAGAAATTGAATTTTCTGAAAAATTTATCACTTTTGCCCGCTCTGAGGGACGTCGAAAAATAGTCTAATTGGCCAAAATAGTAGATTTTCGGCCCTTTTCAGACCTTTGCAAATTTTTCGTTTCGGTCTTAATTACAATTGTTCTACTACAGCCTAATCAGCATTTTTGATAAGCATAACGAACAAAAATCATCAAAGACATCAGATGACTAAGTGTTTTAAATTTCAGTAAACAAATGAAAGAGCTGTGCGACGAAACCGTAGCCGAATTCACATCCAAATGTGGCTTGAAAAATGGATATCAAAACGGATACGCGACAACGCACCAATGAAGATTTTTTTGTGTTGCGTATACTTTTCAGCGAAAAATTGCGTCTTATTTAAAAAACATTAAGACATGTGTATGCAATCTAAACTTTTATAAATAAAATTGATGAATATCTTTAAGCTGGATTATTACGTGCACAGAGTGGTCGTTATACATTCAAAAAACTGCGGGTCCGGCCGGCGGCAGATCTAAGATTTTCTAAAGGGGGGTTGGTACAATACATGTACAACATGGGAATTCTGGAAGGTCAGGCCCAGAAATTTTTAAAAAGTGCTTTTTTTGTGCTAAAAAACGATAAGTACACGTCAAAAACAGTGTTTTTCACGTTTTAGACAATGTTCGTTCTTTCTAGCACATAAAAACGTTTGGAATAACTTTCGAAAAAATTTAAAAAATGGGGAAAATTGAACAGATAATAGTCAAAAAATGTGTGTATGACGCGAAGCGCCGAAAATTTGACATTTTTGAGCAAAAAGTGGGCTAAACCGCTTAAAAATGCACACTTTTCCGAACTTTTACAAAAAATCGATTTTAGCGAAAGTCTGTCACGGAGCGCCGGAAAATTTGTGAAACTAAAGCGGAAGAACATTTAGAAGCCTGAATTACTGCTCTATCACGTGTATTTGTGGCGTTTGACGTGGAACATCGAAAATTTTTAAAGTTTATGCTTAAACATAGAAACAAGTATACTGAAAACGCTATTTCTGCTCTTGAAATCGTTTTAAGACATACCTATTCCCTGAGCAAAAATATGACATCCGGGCCGCCAAGAAAATAAATAAACGTCATTAATAAGTATTATTACGGCGCGAAGCGCCTTAAAATTTAAACAAATTATGATAATAGACAGCCAAAAATCATTGCAAATTACATATACACCCAATCTTTATCTCGCCAAATATTTTTGCCTCGCCCACCCTCTTAAATCCACCCATGGGGTCATTCATAGTTTTTTTGCATGATTTCATGCACTTTTTCGAGTCATAAGTTTTGTTCTTTTTAGCTATATGTAAGTTTGCATCATTTTCTCGAGCGAAATTTTTTTAAATAGGCAATTCGGTTCAAACTACGCGACGTCAAAAAAGTTTTGATTTAAGCCGGATCCTATCACTTTAGGTTGCTAGGATTGACTCATTTTAAAGTCTCGAACAATTGTTGACCGTAAATCTAAATCCGCCAAAAATTCAATGTAATTTTACCTGACAACGAGGCAATAAACACATTAAAACTACCAATTTTCAGAGATTATTGTATTATTCTGACAAAAATTTATTTTTTTAATATCCGACTTATATTATAAAGTTGATTATTCAAATTTTAATTGAAAATTTAAAATTTTTGGCAAAACTGGTACGCGATTTTTCACAAGAGCTTGCATTCAATTGCCTGTTCATCGCTGAGAAACTTGGCCAAGATTAGATTAGCTGAGTATTGGTGACATACAAAAAGATAAAAATTTATCGTTGACGCATTTATGCGAAAGCGCTTTAGCCAAACTCCAATCATATCATACAATGGACTACAAATAAAGATTCTTTCTGAGAAACCTGCTCTTTGATTGTTGCAAAGATCTTGCTCGCTCATTTTTAGACAATGCAATGTTAGACTCTTGGGAGGGGGTGTCTGGACCTACCAGACCTCCGCCCATGTGCGCCTCACTAGCATTCTTATACTGTTTTCAGTCGATTGCATGAAATTCATTTTCATAAAAAACTTTTTTAACCTAAGTTTTTCGAATGTTCCCTAGCACTACTATCCGGCAATATGGGAAAATGTATGGTTTAAAGAAATCGACATATTTTCCTTTCTATTGGTTAGAAATCAATAAAATAATATCTTGTTAGATGCGCAGCTTAATACTGGTGCGAATATAAGCATTTTAAACATATGTAATTCACTCATAGCGGGTAAAAAACCACTTTGAAGTCTGATGCCGAATTTTTACAATTTTTTTGTTTGTAGTTTTCTGCATTTTTGATGCAAATTCTCACATATAGTGACTATATATGCTTTATTTCATGAGATTCGCGGTCCATTTATCTATAAAAAGAGCCATTATGTTAAAATTCGAATTGATAGACATTTTTAACGATAGGTATATGATGGCGCGGGCGCGCGCGCTCTTGGGAGTTCAAAAAATTATTTATTTCTGAATTTTTTTTGAAAGTCACCTTTCCTGGTCAAACTTCCTTATTTTTACTGGGATTAGCTTAGATTTATGTAGGTGGTAGTCAGGGATGGAAAACACCCAGATTTTAATATTTTGAATGTTGGGTTTTTTGTGGGTTTTTCTAGGATTTTTTGGTTTTTTGCTTTTTATTGGGGATTTATTGGGTTTTTTATGAAATGAAAAAATGATAATTAGAACTACATACAGTAGCTGGGAATACTTCCAACAGCTGCAAGACACGAAACAAACAAAGTAAGATGGGTTTTCATTCAGTTTGTGGGGAACGGGGTTAAAATTTACGCCAACTAGTTATAAGCATATTTTTCCCAAATTTCCATATTTTGGGCTCCATATCAATTTGTTTTACTGTTATGATGTAAAAACATTGTTTGCTCTTGTACGTACTATATTTATTCATAGCTAACACTATGAATAACATCTATTACATAAAATCATTATCACGGTAATTTTTACCGGTATTAGTAGTGCTAGAGTTTTAACTTGAGTCTATAGATTAAGCATGTGAATGGTTTTCAATTAATGCTCACTTTGTCTGGAATAAAGTGAAAAAGGACGGAATTACTCAAGGAAGATTGATACCTTACAGGTGATCTTTGTGCAGGCGTTGAAACGCGAAGTTTTGGGATTTTGGAAGGGTTCCAAACCGACGAATTCACACAGCTACCTATTGTCACAATTTTGCTACTTTCTTTCATTTTGTTTTCTTTCTTCTTTCTTCATTACCTATTTACAGCTCCACGTTATACGGTATGATTATAGTCTGTTTCACACAAGTTTGGGCATAAATTTCAAAAACCATGTCCGACAATAAGCCGACAGATTGCGATTATAGCATTGATTTGATATATAATTATCGTAACCCTCGGCTATATCGATGAAAATTCTTAAAATTTATGCCCAAACTTATGTGAAACAGGATAAAACTTCAAATAATTAGTGACACTACGCTGATTGATTGATGTATTAGTCATTCGACTGATCCGACAAAAAATACGTGAACCTTTAATTTTTTCGATTACCGTAGTCTCAGCATTGAACAATCTATTAATGAATTGTTGAGGATGACAATAATTTTAAAAATTTTGTAGGAACCCTAAGCGATCATGCGTACGTAAACTTGAAAAACCGCCTAAATTTATAATTTATAGTAATTCCTAGCGTTTTGGCAAATAGAACTCCTATTTTCGCTCATTCTTGATCTTAATCTCTTTATTTCGCTGATTTTCCCCAGAAAATTTTAGCTTCTTATTTTTTTCATTAGACGCAGGTCTCATCTTTTTTCCTTGCAAGTATGCTTACTGATTAGTTCAGTAAAGATTGCGCGAGGATAGTTCAGATTAGAATAATTAAAAGTACATTTTTTCATTGTCGCATAGTTTGGGTTCGTACCATAGATGCGAGGCATGGCCGATCTAGAGGGTCAGCCGGTGGGGGCGGTCCAAAAATTGGCCTTTTTTGGGCCAAAATTACCTCAAAAACTTGCCCATCTATGTCTGGTCTCTACTGATTTTTAATTCTTAAATAAAGCGTCAACTTATTACTGAGCAAAAATACAGCATACGTATAGTCCTCTCAACAAACTTTGAGGTTTTTGAAAAAGTTCAAAGTGCCTACAGATGTGGTTTAAACTAACTGAATAGTTGTGATATTCTATAGTATATTGAGTTATGGTGAGTCGCTTTCTATTGCCTAACCGCATCACTGTGTCAAAAGTTTAAACCATTTTTGTAGCTTGATTCATACAGATTATATTTAGAAAAAAACCGCAAAGTTAAATGAAACAGATTATACGTCCCTCGCTACTTAAGGTAAATGCACTGAAAGCTAAATTAAAAAAATATGCTTATTTTTATGATTTGCATATGTAATTTCGAGGTTGCATCTGTGCGTCAACAACTTTCTAAATTTTGATTGAACCTAGAGACGAGAAAGCACCAAAAGATCCTTGCATAACAGAACTTCCAGGTCATTTTTAAAGAAGCGTCGTTTTTTGGCACATGTTATCGTTTCGTCACAATTCTCTCTCGATTTGACAAAACGCAAACGTCAAACGCGCAAAGAATATTTCTGCGTTTTCCACTCCTCGAAATCATTTACGAAAGCAAAGCATCGTAGGTACCTGTCTTAAAATGATAAGAGCTTTTTAAGGCGGTTGAAGGCGCCTATTTTAACGTGTCGTTGCGATCCCGGTGTTTTCGGGGCCCTCACAAAAAACTGATGACGTATGACACATTTAGCCAAAAATCTCAAACTCATAAAACGAGCAGAGCAAAGGAGACGTCACTAGCCGAGTAAATTTCCGCAACGATTAAGCGGAAAATTCGTTGTTGCCAAAAAAACTTTGTTTTCTGTCACGCCACCTCGTCCCATCGCGTTGCGCACAAATGCGAGTCGGCGGGAAAAATTTCGGCGATATCGGAATTAGCTGCTCGAAAATTTCGACGAATTCATTCTTTGTTATTTTGAAAGTTATAAAGGAATAAACGAAAACTATACTCACTTCAATGCTGTAGCCGGTGCAGTGATAAGATAGCTAAAATTCGACAAAGGGCCAAATTCTACGAGCAGTTTCGGTCAAGGTAGGTAAAAGAAGACTAGTTCCATATTTCTACATCCATTCCAAATAACCAGTGCGTATAATATGGGCGAAAATTGAAACGGCTGAAAGCATACATACACACACATATGTAAGCATTCTATCTGGGACGGTTCGCTTTTAGACCAAAAAGTCGAGCTATTGGTGGTGTCCTATCAACAGAATAAGGCGTAAATTTTCCGAAATAGAAATGCTGTTGTTGTCGCACGAAAGATATTCTAATTTTAATTCGAGAAATTCTCTGCAGGTATGTTAATCGACGTGTCTCATCTCGCTTTTCGAATGTGTCGGCGTGTTATGCGCTTTGTCGACTTTAATTTACGTATTTCTTAATTTTTTAAGTTAACTTTTGCATATTTTTAAGTTTCGGCATGGTTCTGCCTCATACACGACTCCAAACGTAAGAAGCAGTAGCAGAAGAAGTAATTTTTCCTCGAATTATCGTCGGAGAAGTAATATGTCCGGGACCATTGATTACGAAGTAAATTCCCTAATTAATAATTAAAACTATAATTGATTAAAAGTCATTTATTTTTTGATTAGTTACGCTCAAAATTTTAGCAACCATAAGTATTTGTTTATTTATTTATCGGCTATTTATTTATTTATTTATTATTTATAATTTATTATTCATTTCATTTTTACTATTTATATTTATATATTTATTAATGTAATTAATCAATTATTTATATATTTATTAATTAATTAATCAATTAATTCATTTATTTCAACCAAAATTTCAGCTCTTTATAAGTGATTTGTCCACTTTTTCAAAAACAAATTTCGCCATTTTTTCTTAATAAAAACTTCAGGCGAAAATCAAAGAGGCGGTTGCGATGCGAATAATATCTTTTTCTGCAGCCCCACAGGAATGGAGTAATGTTTTTTGAGATCCCTTTGATTTCACCAATTGCATTTTTACTTAAAATTGAAGCATAGCAACTCAATAAATATTTTTTAGACCAATAGCTCTTATTTTCGGAACTAAAGAGATGCATTGCACTTAATTTTAATAAATTGCAAAAAAAGCAATAAAAATCATTTAAATTTTAAAAAATTGAAATTGAAAATTTCTTTGGAAGATTGCGCGAACCCATTTCTGTATAGTAACATACGATTATATGGATGTAAATGGGACATCCGTTGAGTATTAGGCCGAAAAAATTTTTCGGGTAAACGAGAAAAATTTTATGAAATTGCTCGAAATGCGAGAAAATGGCTGATTGGCGCCGTTAAAATAAATTGATCTTCCAGAAGGAAAAGATCGCTAAAGGCACTTGAAAAATAATACATGCCATATGCCTAATTTTTTGAGAAATCAAACATTTTGCAGGGTCAACAGAGCGTTGAACTTGAGTTTTTTTAGGCTAAAATGACGTTAAAATTTTTCATAATGTTAAAAAAGCCACATCATTTTCATTATAAACGGCAAAGTTAGCATTTGATAGCCTACTATACTTGAGTTGAACATTAATACATGATTATATGCATTTCGGAATCAGCAATCAAAGTGCTTTCAGCAGTATGTACTTTAAGGTCCGATGCTACAGTAATAAGCTTACTGTAAGCCTTTAAAGACAAAGTGGTTGACGATCACTAAAAGTGTTTCATACCTTTTAGGTTTGTTGAGCAAATCTCAGGAACCGCTGCTCCGATTTAGACAAAAGAAAGTGTTTTAGATGGAAGATTTTGGGGCGGAACTATTTTGCCGAAAAAAATCAAAATTTCTTATTACTGTAGCTTGTTACCTTGGAAAAATAGCGGAAATTGGCTCAGGCTTTCATTTATCCTGTATTGCAGGTAGAAAGCTCGATAGTAGCAAAATATTTGCATCTTTAGATGAACTTTCTTGTGCAATAAACACGATCAACCAAATTTTGCGTGTTCTTCCGGTTTGCTCAATACATATTTGTGTCTTGGGGGCACCCATATTGAAAAAACAATACTTCCAGCTCTAGCTGTCTAATTACTTTACACAATTCAATAACTAAGCGCATTTTGAAAAGAGTAAAGAAGAGCTTTTAAATGATTACTTTTTGTTTGATTTGGATCAGTAGAAAAAGTTCAATATGGCTGCTATTTTAATTACTTAATTAAAAAAAGTGCGTGTTTTACAAATTAAGATTTATAATTTTTTACTGTTTAAGGATAGTTGGCATTTGTTCTGTAAATAGATAGATGAGATATGTTTTGGAGTATGGCTTCCAATAGATTTTTCGATCTTAGCATTTTAAACTGAAAAATAATTTATGTCACCCTGAAAACGACGTGAAGCATAAGTACCATAATTGGCAGTTTCTGGCAGATTTAAAGAAATCACAAAGTTTTGACCGTTGTTCGTTCTTGCATAATTTTGCCTTGTTTTCCCGCCCAAAATTTGGCCTCCTTATCACCTGGGGGTCTAGACTATAAGCACATAGCCTGATCGATCTGGGAGTTAGCTGGTTTGAGGGAGTCAGAAGTGCGTTTTTTGGGGCCAAAATGATCTCAAAAACTGATATAAACGCTACAAAATCGTTAAAACTAAAGTTTTTCACAGTTTCTGGTCAATCTCAAGCATTTTTTGAGAAAATTTTCAATCTTTATTCATTTTTTGGATTTTATTTTGCCAAAATTCCACAGAAAATTTTCCATTTTACAATTCTGAGTGTCTATACCCCAAACCCCCAAGTCCCCCAAGTACATGCCCGGTCCAGAACCCACACGTGCATATCTAATCAGAGAAATCATTCTGCCGAAAAAGGTCAAACTCTCCACATATGTGTAATAATCCTACCAATTAGTCAACAGCAAAGTGGGCGTCGAGGGTTGACCTTGAAAATCCAACAGACCCCAAGAATTCAATTTTCGACATTTTTTTTGGAATTTCTTGCCAATTTTACACCACTCCCCCTCTGAAATCGGCCACTGCCCATTTTATGGCCAACGTCAAGCAACAATCTGCTTAATTGATTTGAATGATTATTAGAATATTGACGAATCAACTCAAAGTCAACGTCCACATCTAGACGATCCGTATGCCGAGGAACTGATAGACGAGGTGTGCCTCCTGGGCTCCTTCAAACCCTCAGCGTCGTTGCTGGTGATCGGCGGCGGCGATTGGCGTTTTGCCAAAAACGTCTGGAAATCGTCGGAGGCCCAATCGTGCGTGTACGCCGACGACGATCACGGCAGCGTCCGATTAGCCGATCAGGACGATCAAGCGCTAACCGTCGATTGTCAGGACGTGTCCGACCCGCACGAAATCGCTAAATTGGGCAAATACGACTCCGTCGTTGTAAAAAATGCCTTCGAGCGTTTGCTAAGTAAGGGCGCACGTCTCTTTTTCTCAAAATCTTTTCTATTTTTCTCTTTTTTGAATTTTTCGCGAATTCAGGTGTATCGTTTCTTCGTTTCTCTTCTCAATTTAGTTTTTTTCAAAAAGGCTCTCGTTGTTTTCTTATGCGGGTCTGAGCTTTAAATCCTCGGCTGGCTTGAATCGGAGGATGATACATTGAAAATGCCACCGTTCGTTAAATTAATTGATTATTTCTCACGTCAATTAAAGGTTGAGCGCTTCAAACCATTAAAGGCGATAGTTGAAAGCCTCGAAATGACTTTTATGACCATTACATGAGCATCGAAAAATTCTGGCGGGTTCGATCGGGCAAAATTGCCAAAAATTCAGTTTTGGGGGTCTGCCAGATTCTTTGGGAGGAGGTATCAGGTGAGGAAAAATATTATCTTATTCCATAATTTACGTTTAACTTTCCTTTATCCATGATTTTTAAATTTGTTCAGCGCCGGGTGAAAGCTATATGGCGTCCATTTTTCTAGCTAAAAAAGAGGAGCTTTAGATTTAAAAAAGTTATAAAACGGGCCTTTTTTAGTTCGGTGCTTTATTTCAACTAGCTGAAGTGTGCTATCTTTTCCGTTTTCAATGTTTGTTTTTTTGTTGTTTTTCTTTCTTTTTTCGTTTCTTAACATCTTAGTCTATTGTATTTAAAGTGTCAACTCAGGATAAACGGAATGCGCGATTTTTATCTGTAAGTTGATTGATTTGCTGAAAGACGAGAATAAATTATGCCGCAAAAATGTTACTGAAAAAGCCTTCTTTGCTACGTATGACTACAGTGAGATCTAGCGACCTACAGTAAATAAGAAAGAAGGGATTACTGTAGCCTTCGAAAACATTTACTGAAGAAGCTCTCGGTTAAAATGAAACAGACTATAGGTATGTAATGTTTCAGCAGCCGATGACGACGTCGAAGAATACCTGACGGATTTTTTCACCTCTTTGTACAAAGTAATGAAGTACGGCAGTCGAGCCATTTTGATTGTTAGGCTGGACTATGGTTACTTGCTTGCGCCGGATGAAATTTCGGCCAAATTGAGGGACACTTCGTCGAAATTAAGCGTTAATCTCCTAAAACAACACGCGGCCAATTGCGAATTCGACGTGAAGCACAAGTCGTTCAAATTTCAAGTTTGCCTTGAGAAAGAAGCCTATGGCAAAATTTTAGCCGGCGGATACTTATTTAAGAACATGCCTGCTTTAGACGAACAAAGCGTTGAAAAGTTTCTAACCGATCTGCAAGAAGACTGCGTAAAATTTGAAGATAAACTCGATTTGTTATGCTTATCTAAAGAAATGTTGGATGATTGATTTTTGATAATCTTAAACGTGCTTCCTAAAGCGTGTCTTTCTTTATTCGCGCGATAAAAGCAATTCAGCTATGCATTTCGGATTCGTCCTCTATCCTAGCATTGTTCCTAATCCCAGTTTTTCTTTTTTTAGTACAACTCGTCACGTCGAGCTCTATCGTTGGCGTCAAAAAATAGCGTAAGAATGGACCGAAATTCCCTCGAATTCTTAGAGGGTCTGTGCGGGGGGGGAGTTAAGGTAACTAAATTCTGGGAGTCTAAACTACTCCCTAAGCTCATTTGTGCTTAGCTCGAAATTTAGATGGATTGGAAACGCTAATGTCTCAAAGACGGCAACTGAAAATTCCGGGCGATAGCTGGCCATATTTACGCATAGGGTGTGCCGGTTTTTTAATATTTGATTCATAAATGTCAATCTACAGAAATAAAATCCAGACAAGTCCGTACAACAAAGAAAAATCGTGCCACATCTCTTCTAACCTATTTGAAAATCCCGACAATTACCTTCCTTTCCTCAATCTGTCTTGTTTAACAACCAACACGTAGCTTTTTCGATTTTTTAAACAAAGATTAATGAATATTAGGTCGATTCATCAACTATTTATCGCTTATAAGCTCCTAGATGCCTAAAAATAGAAGAAATTTACGAGTAGATTATTGCTTTTTAGCGACAGTTTACTGAGTCAGTAACTCCGATAACAAAACTTAGTAGAATTTAAAACACAGGTTATTAAGAGAGAAGACAAATGATTAAATGTGAAAAGAATGTCTAAAAGTTGCTTGCACAATAAAAAATGCTAAAATCTGCATCCGGAGAAGTTTGATAGCTGAAAATTTATATAAAAATTTGATTAAAACGACTTTACGTTACATTATAGGTAGCGCGATAGCGCTACCTGTAATACTTAGACCACCTTTTTTCTTATATGTTTATCACAGCGAGTGCGAATTTTGTGTCCTCCCTCAGAGCTACAGCGGCACACACCTGGGATGTGCGGTCTTTTTTAAACGATAGATAATTAAAAAACTCGATGTACTATTCTTTTCTTTTATTTACACTCAATACCTACTTAGCAATGAGTGTGTAAAGTGTATACCGAAAAATCAAATAATTTGCCGAGGAACAATTTTTTTAAATGTTGCCCTCGAGCTGTAGATTACGAATCTGACCTTAAAATTTCTTTACAGTCAATGGTTGTTGCACAAAAATGTAAAGCATACGGGTTTTTCACTCTTTGCGTGTTTTCAGCTTATCTAATTCAATTTTGGTTTCTGTGCAATCCAATCGGTTTTATAATGTAGAGGGTTACAATATCTCAAGGACCAATTTTTTCTGTTTTAACGCAATATTTCGTGATCTGTGATCTTTAGTGCAAAGGATTCGAGACGAAAAACGAAATTTCTTCAGCTACTCCGGTAAGTAGGCGGAACATGCTAATTATGCTTAAAATGTGCCCTGACCTTAGCATTATAGATTCTAGTTTATTTTGTTTCTATACACCCAATATTAAGTTATTAGCACAAGTGCAAAGTTTACACCGAGAAGCCTCTTTCCGCCCAGAGCATTGGGTATCAAACAATTTGCGGAGGGTCAATTTCATTTTTGAAACTGTTGCCCCCGAGTTGTAGATTTCGAATGTGACATTAAAATTTCTTTACACTCAATGGTTATTACACAAAAGTGTAAAGTATACGGGTTTTTTATTCTTGGCGTGTCCTAAAGCTTATCTATCTCAATTTTAGTTTCTGTGCAGTCCAATTCGTTTCATAGTGTAGAAGATTACAATATCTCAAAACATGAAATTTTTTTTTCTTTCAACGCAATATTTCTTGATCTGTGATCGTTTTAGTTTGAAGGGTTCGAGAAAAAAAAACGAAATTTCTTCAGGTACTCTGCTAAGTAGGCGAAGCATGCTAATTATGCTTGAAATGTGCCCTGACCTTAGCATTACAGATTCTAGTTTATTTTGTTTCTATACATACAATATTGCGTTATTAGCACAAGTGTAAAGTTTACACTGAGAAGCATTTTTCCGCCCAGAGCATTTGGTATCAAACAATTTGCAGAGGGCAAAAGTTTTTTCAAATGTTGCCCTTAAGTTGTAGATTACGAATCTGACCTTAAAATTTCTTTACACTCAATGGTTGTTGCACAAAAGTGTAAAGTATACGGGTTTTTTACTGTTAGCGTGTCCTGAAGCTTATCTAACTCAATTTTGGTTTCTGTGCAGTCCAATTGGGTTTATAATGTAGATGGCTTTAATATCTCAATAGGTAAAATTTTTGTATCTTTTAATGCAATATTTCTTGATCTGTGATCATTTTAGTGTAAAGAGTTCGAGACGAGAAAAGAAATTTCTTCAGCTACTTGTACCCCCAGAATTTTGGCGCTGCCCACCAATGGATATATGGCCCAAAATAATAAATAAAAGAAGGGTAGCAAAGAAAAATGCTCCGATGGAACAAAAAAGGTAAATATACTTGAATTTCTTCATTGTTAAGGATGTAAATGGAGGGGACTAGGGAAAATTTTCCCATATGCGCAGAAGCCATAGGAATGAGCTAAACAGTTAGATCCCCCTAAAAACGCAAAAATCGAAATATATTCTGCGGCCTGTGAAAAATGATGGTGTAGTCACAAAACGTAAGGTAGGTATCCGTTTAGAGCGAAACTTCGACATTATTTTTCTGAATTAATTTGTGGAAAATTATTGAGTTAGTTTCATGTGCTCTGCAAGATTTTTGATCAGATTCACAGATGAACTCACTACGACGTTATTTGTTAATAAAATTCGCTTTATTGCTATAATTTCAACGATTTAAGGGAACAATACCGTCGTCAGCTCATTATATTCCACATTCTGTTTCGCTTAAATATTGCAACCACTAATGAAAAATAGATGAGCATAAATTTTAGGTTTTTTATCGACATTAAGCCGACAGGTTAGGATAATTATATATCAGATCAATGCAATTATCGCAATCTGACGACTTATTGATGGTGATAGTCTTCAAAGGTTAATTTGTGTCAAGCAGAATAAGTGTAGACGTCGGTGCAAGCACATTTTTTCAAAACTGTAATATCGCAATTGAAAAAAAATTCAATATTTTTTTCACCTCGGGCCCTAACATTTCATTTGCTTAATGCATTAGCATTGATCACAAGCTCAAAATAATTTAATTCATCTAAATTTGAGTTTTATTTAAGCAAACATTGCCTCTTATACAAGCGAATGCAATTGCAAACACAAGTTGGATTTCTGTATAGATACTAAGTAATACTAACGCGAAAATATTGCAAAATCATGCACGAAATATTCCATCTTGCGCATCGGGAATCATAATCCTTCGGTACCATTGGTCTCTGCCTTCTAATGGTTCGTTAATATTCTTTAGCATGTCCTCAAGTTTCTTGTTTTCCACTCGCTTCAGGCCGTCTAAATTGGAATAAACACTGCTTACGTTAGATGAGATTGTATGCTGTGTGGCACCCCATGAGATTTTTGCGTTGGGCCTCCAAAAATTTTTTTGGTACGTCCATCGATACAGTGGGTTTAAAGAAATTTTTCGGTGGGTCTATTATTGAGACATTGAGTTTAACAAAGCAGTGGGTCTACCGATATATTGATATTTCGAGGACACGTGGGCTTGGGGGTTTAGACCCTTGCGAGAGTACGGCGGACCCCCCAGAATTAAATTTATGGCACGTTTTCTGGAATTTCTACTAGTTTTACACTACCCAGTGTCTCCTCCAGAATTTTTCGGGGATTTGGATTCCCAGAATCTATACCCAGAATCCGGAAAACCTTCCCCAGATCAAAATTCATGAAACTTTTTTACAGTAAGGTGATTCAGGTCAGTAAAAATTCATCCAATCGGCGTAAGACCTTTCATCCGGTTGACTATCGTCTATTGCACGTTATTGGCTCTTAAATCTTGTGCTTTGGTAATCCGGGTCAGTCTGTTAGGAGCTGTGAGAGCACAACCGGCTACCTCGCGCAGGAAAAATAATTTTTCACGCGCAGTCGAACACGTGGGCGGGGGATGGGGGTTGGGGGTATGCACCCCCTACCCAGAAGGCCGAATACCCCCCAGAAACCAAAATACCTCCCAGAATTCAATGATTGAAATTTTTTGTTTTTTTCGCGATTTCTTGATGCCAATGGATAGTGCTCGAAGAGAAACATTGAAAAATTGTGTCTTTCGCCATGCCACCATTTTTAAGACCATTTCTTGACTTTTGAAAAATCTTGCACCTCCCCAGAATTTAATTTTGGTGCTGCCCACCTATGAGTCGAACTCCGTATCTCTCGCTCTTAAGCGAAAATAATAGTAATATCGCTAGACCACTTGGGGAAGCGACGGCGAAGAGTAAAATGTTACATAGCCCATTTTATATTTAGCGAATCATTTGATGCGAAAGGCGGGTACTAAGAGACTGCTCTTTGCCAGTTGGCTGAAATGTTAATACTTTCGGGTCACAATACTGTCAAAAAATCTCAATAATTTTGAAACAGACGATAGATCAGATATGCACGTAGAGGATTGGGGAATCTAGACTCCACAATGGAAAAGAAGGATTTTTTGGGAAAATAAGGCAAAATGAAGGCCAAATGTAGAAAAGAAAATCGAAAATTTTATTCAAAAATGCGGATCTAGTATACAATTTACCCCCAGCGTTTTTTAGCCGATCCATAGAAGCTACAGTAACCAAACTTTACAAGGAGATAGCTATAAGCCTATTGTACTAATCTGGCAAAATTGATTAACTTACGGTGTAAACTTACTGCTTTACCTTCACAATTTACAACGTACTAACGGCATCTAAAAATTGTAAACGATTCGGTGGGTTTCAAACAAAGCAGTTTTTTGTAACTTAATCAACATCCTACATAGAAAAATAAGTTTAAAAAAAGTAAGTTTAAAGTAAGTTTAAAGTGAAGGAAAGCAAGTTTTTTTAATTTCTTTTAAGAGCAGTAAGTTTACACCGTAAGTTAATTAATTTTGCCACATTAGTACAATAGGCTTATAGCTATCTCTTTGTAAAGTTTGGTTACGTAGCTTATATGGATCGGCTAAAAAACGCTGGGAGTAAATTGTATACTAGATCCAAAAATGCTTGAAATTGACCAGAAACAGTGGAATAACGTAGTTTCAACGTTATTTAAGCAATTATTCCAGTTTTTGAGGTCATGTTGTTCCAAAATAGCTCACTATATAATTGAACCCAAAGCGGCTCTGGTCTAAAACCCGAAATCGAAAAAAACCCACAGACTCACGACTTAAATATTTGTTTATTTTTTGTTTTGCGGTTTTATGTTACTATTGGATAGAGAGAGCTCGACAAAAATGATAAAAAATGTCGTTTTTAGTCCTTTCACCATTTTTTGACCCTTTTTATACCTACCAATAAGTTAAAGGAGAAAAACTTTCTGCATAAAATAGGACAGAATTAAGATCAAAATGCATGGACAACAACGTTTCAGCAAATTAGCTTGAATTGACTGGAAATTGCAAATTAAGAGAGTTTACGTTGTTTTAGTATTTTAAAAAGTTTTCATGGCTTGTCTTAAATCAATGGAGCTTCTTGACTGACCCCTGAGCCGGTCATGCTATTTGAGTATGACGTGCGCAAAAAAATCAATTTTTAAAGTTCCATATGAATTTTTGACATAATAAAACAAGATTTATGTAAGTTTGAGTAAGCATCAACTTTCAGATTAAAACATTCTTGCTATAATTTGCATAACTGGTAAGCGACACTAAGGCTCCCTATTTCATAATCATAGGTAATGTTTGACAATATGTATTGTTTAATTTACAATGTAAGACATGACGCGGCTCTTCTGAATTGGCTATCGAGTATAGAAAAGAATTACCAACAAATATTACTCACAAATAATTTTATTTATTCCCCCTTCAATGCACAGAAAGTATAAATTGTAATGTTGCATTTCGACTAGGGTATCAAAATATCAAAAAATTATATCGTTATTTTTTGCATTTTGACCACTTGTAATAAAAAATTAGAAGTAACTTCAACAGATTGTAAAAACAAACAAGGCTTTAGACCTGAGATGCAAATCCTTACACTTACTTTCAAAGGCTTTTGATGAATAAACATACCTAATATATTCAATATTTCAATATGCGAAAATCAAGGAACCGATGCCTTGTTCATCGGATAGAATTTTTAAAACGATGATTTTTAGAGTTTTCCTTTTTTATTTTTATTCTATTAACACTAATCGATTAAATCATAGGAAATATATGCCGAATCTATTGATAAATATATAAATAGATAAATTGATAGACCATAAATAAAATAAATAGAATAGATTATAAATAGACCGAATTTATTATTAAATACGCCGAATTTATATGAAAAGGTCAAAGTAGAATTTGAACTTTACCGTAAAATGAAAGTTAAAATAACAAGACATAATAAATTGAGAGGTACGAACTGTAATTTAGCAAGATTTTATACAAATTTGAGAAATAAAAAACAAAATAAATAAATAACAAGTAAACAAATAAATAAACAACTCACTCAAATACCAATCAAGGCTGGATGCGAAAGCTTGTCGCTTGCCAATCGATTCTACCTTTTGAAAACACGCGGAATAAAATAGAAATGCGAGAACTAGCAATGACAGTGAATTCATAGCAGAAAGTCCAGTTGCTCTCGAAGTCATAGCAATCGTCGTAAAGACGGCCAGCTTTTAAATTGAAAATACTCGTAAATAAGCTTTCTCGAATGGCGCATTTTATTCAAAACAATAAGCTGATGACGAATCAATGTAATAATTCGCAAAGACAGCTCGAACTAGCATCGAAAGGCAATCCTGAAGATTGATCTATTATTTATACAAAATTGACATATAATTTAACAAAATAGAGGTCAGTGTTGTATAAAATTTTATGTCGTTAAAGGGTGCTTGGGTAGCTTACGTGAGATAGCTAGTAATTCTGCGTAAGCATCGAGGTGACATACTGAGTTAAAAATCTCATTTATCACGTGACACGAGCTAACAAATTGAAAGCGAAGCCGAAAGTATGACGAAGGTATAAAGTTATTGCATAGTTTTTCGCACGGTTTTTTGTTCAGCAACGATTTTTTGTAGTGTAAAGATTATGCATACATATGTAAAGAAGCTTTGTTTTATTATATGCAATTTGCTAGCCCGTGAATTCGTAAGCGCATCTCAAACTCTCGCTAATGAATCATGGGATTCTAAATTCCCAACACCTCATCCTCTCATAACCTTCATGTCATAACGTCAAAATAAAATATTAAGTATTCGTACCAAGTCGAATTCCTAGAAAACCAACCCACGTTTATCTTCCTCGTTAGAATCTTGTCAGTAGAGCCCAATTCTCAAAATCGCTCATCAATCTCAATGTTACAATATTCTCAAGATACATTTTGGTTCTCCAGTATGAAAAACTATTCCAATCAAACTTGTCCCGCGCTCACTCTATGTTTTCGTACACGTTATTGACTAATATTTAACTAGCAAAGAAAAATGCTCCGATGGAACAAAAAAGGGGAATATACTTGGGATTGTGAATTATCGAGGATGTAAAAGGAGGGGACTGGGAAAAATTTCCCATGTTAAATGCCAAAAATCGCAAAATATGTTAAAAATCAGACTTTCTCTAAACAATGCAAAAAATCGAAGTATATTCTGCGGTCTCTGAAAAAACGTATTATTTTAAAATAATTTTCTCTGATGGACATAATATCTTAAAAGCATATTACGTAATGCAACTTTTTGCAGACTTCATTCAACTTTGAGTTGCTTAATAATGTGACTGAAAGTGAAATGCTGTTAACAAATCATAATTAAGTTGTTCGTATTTCATTATTACTGAGCATGTCACTTAGCAGATACAGCCATTCTAAGAGTCAAAGTGCAAGCAATATTCAAATTACCAAAACATTGATTGAAAAAAGCAGCGAATTAGCAATGCAGTAGCTAAGCGAATTGAATGAAATAGTACATATCGATGCATTCAAGACAATCGATGATATTGTTGGTTCAAAGCAGTAGGAAACACGGAAGCTGAAGTGCAACAGACCTTATGTAGATACTCTTTTACACATGTCTACAACAATTGTTTACTAAACTTTTACATTTTTCAAAGGCCGCAGAATATACTTCGATTTTTTGCATTGTTTAGAGAAAGTCTGATTTTTAACATATTTTGCGATTTTTGGCATATAACATAGGGGAATTTTTCCTAGTCCCCCTTTTACATCCTCGATAATTCACAATCCCAAGTATATTCCCCTTTTTTGTTCCATCGGAGCATTTTTCTTTGCTAGTACTCTACTTTTAATTAGCAAGATTTGGAAATACAATACTAGATTTCATTTACTGTGCGGTTCTTCTAATAATTGAATGGTTTAAACTTTACAAAGCTACTAGTTGTAGGAGAAACAAACATTCTGATTAGTAATTCTTATGTTACGTAGAACATCCTGTAAAGAAATATGCTTTTAAAACTTTCTAGAGCTAAACTTAATTCACATTTTAAACTTTACACAAGAGTGTAAAGAATTTTAGTGGGATTAATAATTACGATATTGCTCTGATATAACGATCAGCATTTATTAAGAAATGAAACCTCTATAACGTTCTAAGAACAAATTAACATTAGGTGTTAATCACTTTACACTACTCTTCATGCGCCCCTAGCACACGTATCACATCTGTTTCCATATATATTTTACGACTTTGGGGAAAGAATAAGTTACCGTGAGGCTCTAGAATGAAGCTTATTATATAGTGTAAACTTTACACTAGCAACAAGTGTAAAGAAGATTTTAGTCGGATTTGTAAATTCGATATTACTCGGATATTACGATCAACATTCATAAAAAATTACGTCTCCATAACGGTTTAATGACAAATAGACACAGATGTAAACCACTTTACATCACAGTTGAGTGTAAATAAACGCGCCCAGCTGACGTCCCTTATTTGATTCCATGTAAATTTTCAGATTTCGGCAAAAAATTCAGGTTTTCGCGAAGCTCTAGAACGAAGATTAATTAGCAGTGTAAACTTTACACAACCGCCTAGTGTAAAGAGGATTTTATTCCGATTTGTAAATCTGATATTACTTGGATATTATTATCAACATTTATGAAAAAATAGCATGTCTACAATGGTCTGAGGACAAATAAACAATGAGTGTAAACTACTTTTCATCACTGTTGGATGTAAACAAACGCACCTACGTGACGTCTCACATTTGATTCTTTGAAAATTTCCAGAATCCAGGAAAAAATTAGGTTTCTGGAATGCTCAAAAACGAAGATAAATACATATGTAATGTAAACTTCATGTAAACACCTAGTGTAAAGAAGATTTTGGTCAGATTCGTACTTTTGATATTGTTCCGATATTACGATTAATATTTATGAAAAAATTAAGTCCTCATAATGTTCTATGTGCAAACTAAGAATAGGTGTAAACCACTTTACAACACTCTAGAGTGTAAACATATGCGCCAGACTGGCATATCAAATTTGGTTCCTGGTCCATTTCTAGACTTGATAATCGTGTCCCTAACTCATAAGCGGAGTAGCAGGCAGAAAAAACAAGACAGAAACGCATTTTAAACACCAAATTTTTGACTTTACACTCGCTAAATATTAATGTATAGACAATTTGCTTTGACATGCACCCGATATAAAGCACTTTATTTTTATTCTATTGGACTTATCCCGACTTCTGGACGGAGAAAGTGGCGAACAAAAAACGCAACAAAAACGTATTTTCCATCATTTAGAACACTGTAAACTTTAAAATTCCGTACCGAACTCCCCATTGAGTTTAAAGAAATTCGGTTTGGTACAATTTGTAGCTTTTGAATCGTAGTACATTCCTGTGTGCCAAAATTCTCTTGCAAAAATTATTTGGTATGATTTATTAATCGAAATTCGGAAAAAACGTGTTTTTTCGCCCATTTTTTACCTCTGATTGCGAACTTTACACCGCCATTAATAACTCAATATTGCGTTTTTTTAAATGCGGTTTGCTGCGATGTGTGGCTTCTGAGAGGCACTTTATTACTGCTGTATTCAATTTACCCTGACTCATAAGCGGAAAAATTTGGCAGAGAAATCTTAGTTAAAATCCGTTTTTCTTACACCATCCACTAGAGTGTAAACTTTAAACCCCAGGATCTAACTCACCATAGAGCGTAGAACACTTTGCTTATATGCAGAATGTAGCCCTTGATCCGCTCTACATTTATGTCAGAAAACTTTTCAAAAAACTTATAACCGGAGTTAGTATCAGACATAAGCAGGTTGAAAAGTCGACCAAAAAGTGCTTTTTCACCCCCAGATTTTCGCACTCTTTACACTGCCATTCGAGAACTAATTCGAATTTCGAAAAACAAAAAATGGTCATCTGTAGAATTCATCCCTATATAATCCTATGCTGTTTAATTGTTCGAGTCATCTCAGTTGTCCACATGCCGTGATAAAAATGTCCCAAAATTTGTCCTATGTTTTAACGTTACACAAAAACTTTACACCTTCTTTACACAGTAAGTTTTGAGTTTCAAGAAAAACAAAAACATAAAAAAGGGGAGCAAATTTTTTTATTATCTTTCTTTTAAAAAAAATTGCACCTTCCAGAAGTGTCCCGTTATAGCTGTAGGGGGTGCACAGGTGAGTAGTAATGGCCGGGACCCTGGGGGGCAACGCTGTAGGATAGCCTATGTTATAACATAGGCGATGACGTAAAAATCTGCTCCCTGAGGTGAGCTGAGGGAGCAACGTTAAAGAATATAGAAGATTTGGACGGGAAAGGAGGGGTGTGTAAGGGGAGGGGCTCCCACCGCGCCGCCTGTTATAGCATGGTCTATCTTGCAGTGTTGTTCCTCAGGTTGCATGGTCGATCTGGGGGTGGTGTCAAAAATAGCATAAAAACTAAATTTCAATCATTTTTCCGATTTCCGTACTTTTCACCTTAAATTCTCTACTTTTATATGCCGAGATGCCCTCCCACGTGCATGTCTTGTATGTATTATTTACTGTTCGAAGAAAGCACGTACACAACAAGTCACGAATAAATAAGTGATGTACAACTAATTTCGCTTCATCTGTCGGTAATTCAGTAGAAC
>JAVLUZ010000752.1:0-49508 GCA_036768485.1 Mermis nigrescens | reverse complement strand
AAAAGGGTTAGGAATTCAAAAAATTTCCGGCGCTTCTCGCCGGCATTGGTTTGTCTGTTCTGTATAACGTTTAAATGGTATAAATTTATCTTGAAGGGCAAAAACGTCAAAAGTTTCCAGCGCAAGGGTCGTTTACTCTTATTTCTCTTGTAAAAGCCCCAGCATTGCGTTTAACAGCATGAATCAATGAGCGCTTCAACATAGTAATTCGCAGTTTTCTTTTTAGAAGCATAAATGTCAAAATTGATCTGCTCTGTCAGACAGTCGGTATTCACAAAGCTATAATATGTTTAGGCCAATAAAAATGACAAAGTTTCATGGCGCTTTGCGCTACTTATGATTTCAGAGTTGTCTGTGAATAAAAAGGCAGTGAATTCTACAATAAAATGATGAGAACATCAAAAATTTTAATCATCATTAGAAACCCGCTTGACGGCCCTACTTGAGAGTCAATTTCTGTAACGTTCACCCCGGCAGCGGACAGTCAAAAAATAACCTATCCTCATTTTAATGTATGTTGTACAGTTTTTAATTCTAAGCAACATGGTGCAAAGCGTTTTGTACAAAAACCATTTTCCGCTTGGAACATCAACCTCAAAGTTTGAAAAATCGACACTTTTTGTCAAAAAAGAGTAGATTTACTTTCATGACTATAATTTCTTAACAACGCAAGATATCAGGGTCAAATTTTTTTTAAATGAAAGAGCGAGATTTTCTCTGTGAGTCATTGCTTTGATAAGTCCACGACATTGACGGGTTTGGGAATTATGTAAGACTAAATATGAAAAAGTTTGACTTTGTGCACTACAAAATTTCACATTTTGTACTATAACTCCTATACTAGATGCGGGTGATTCTCAAAATTTTGATATAATGTGGCATTTACATGCGACATGTATTTGGCAAAAAATAAAAAAAATTAAAGGACCTCTTTTTGAGCAATGAGTCTTCACGCAAGTCCATTTATTGCGAGTTACACAATTGTTCTTGCCCAAAACTTTTCTTTTAGACGTTATATCTCGCAAGTAAGGTACGAGTAAGACCAACTCTCAAAATTTTGGTTAAATAATTTACTTAGTCTTATCATGTTATTAGCAAAAGAATATGAAAGTTGTCAAATTTCTGATTGAACAGTGGCCCTTAGCGTAAGTGCAAGTCAGGTAGGAATGGCTGATTATCAGCACACAAAATTCTCCAGCTGACTTTGTCCACTGTATCTCTGCCTATGACGGTATAAAAGGAACATCAGTCCTATATGGATCACTAGCAAAATCTAAGTCAAATTTGGCACAGATACAGGGCATTAACTTTCTAAATAATTTCAAATTTCAGGATGGTCAAATCATAGCCTGGAAGGCTTATAGCATTGGCTCAGGAATGCTAATTCCTGAAAATTCCTGGAAAGGCAAGCATGGAAAATGTACATTTACCCCAATTTTAATTTACCACCAGGGTAGATTGCCGAGTCAGATTTCATTGTCCAATCTGTGGATACCTATACAAGACAAGGCAAGTCAGGAACTTTCAACAAGAGCCAATTGTACTTGTGACAATGCCCATGATACAGGTGCGAATCTTTTCTTGTGCCCTGTAAGCGGATGCTTGAAGTCTTAAGCCTGATTTATATTTCACGCGAACCGCGCCGCAAAGGGGTTTTGCGGCCACAGTATGCCCAAAAATTAGTCGACCCTGCGCGAATATTCTGCGGCGAAATCCGCTTGCCGCGCCGCGTCGTGCATTTATACTTCACGCGGCGAGCTCGCCGCGTGGACAAAAAAACCAATGACAAGGTGGCACCTCACCGCCGCCTCGCAGCCGCTTTGCGCAATGCGTTTATACTTCCTGCGAACTGCCGCAGGACCAGGACGCTGAGTTCTCCTATTGCGCAAATCGATACCTCATTAAAATTCAAAATGATTCGACGTCGACACTCGGCTCGAAACCTCATTAGCATTCGCAAGAGCAATGAATGGGCTTTTTGACTTTTGCGGCACGGCGAAAAAATGGCCGAAAAAGCTAAAAATAACAATTTTAACTCCTTGCGGTGCGGCAGAAGTATAAATTGGAAAGCAGCGAAAAAATCTAGACTTTTGCGAATCAGTCCGCGGCGCGGCGGCCGCGTGAAGTATAAATCAAATTGCGGCGGCGAATAATTCGCCGGCTGCCGCGCCGCAGCCCGAAGTATAAATGGGTTTGCGCGAAATTTCTGCGGCAGCCGTTGCGGCAATTTCTCGCCGCTTCGCTCGCCGCGTGAAGTATAAATCAGGCTTTACCCAAGCTTGCAAGAACTGGATGACCATCTAGATCTAGGATTCCATCAATATCAACCCGAGAGGCAAACTTTACGTGATGCACCAGTAACAACATATGTTAATACAATAGAGCAACGGCACTTGACACCTAGGCTAGCTAGCTTAAATGAAGTTCTGCAAAATTAATGGCAAACATATTCCACCGACAATAATATTGATCATTTAGAAGCGGGGTGGGCCTTACGGCAGCGCAGAATATGCAAAGCTTTTTCAGAAAAGCAGCGCCAATTCCCTATCCAGAAATTTGACTATGGTGTGCAGAATCGCCAGAAATATGACCCGCAAGATGTATCGAAAGAAATGCGAAGCTTGCCACAGTTTAGCTCATCAGAATATCTTACATGGCAACAAATAGCAAATTTTTGGTCGCGTGAAGCCAGAAAACGAGAATCAGAGGAGCAGCGCAAGATGTAACTTATGAATGCCCAGAGGATGAATTTATGGCTGACCCAAACTTTGAATTAGAGTCTGAAGAAATTGAAGCTGTTCTACTGCACAGTGACTGTTTTGATGTTTGAATTTGTTGTAACAATTTGTCGCATGATATTAAGTCCTCATAGTCCATTCCTGATCCTAACTCAACTTTTTATGGAATAGCTTTGAATGATAGCATCTATGTCCCAGTAATCCAAAGCAAGATTATATATGTACATTTGCCACTGTTTGAGTAATCTTTCATATGAGTCCATAAGCTGAGTTCTCTACAGCCAAGCTTGCGTCTTTTGCACTTCTCAATACAAAGTAGATATTGCTTCAAAAATGTTTACTTACAGTATGGCCCTTCTAAAAGCTCGAACTTAATTAACTTGCTATCTTCCTTTGCTTCAAAAAATTTTATTTTAATTCTTCTTATGCAAAGAAACTGACATTAGCACATGCTTACATTCACAACAAATCAATCCATACCTATGTATGTACATGGTGAGTAGGTAAACTACAGATGTAAGTGGGGCAAAGTGAAATCCCATCAGAATTAATTATCTTCAGATATACAACTGAGCAAGCTAAAAAATAAGACAACTCTTGATAGTCATGCTTCGATAAATTGGGTGTTGTTCTCTTATTATGCGCTGAATATGGTGAGGTGCAGTAAAATTGTGTTAATTTCCTATAATAAATGATCCCCTAGAACATAGAAAGGTTTTTGAGTGTATCCAGTCATGTGTCATAGTAGTATTTACTTAATGATCCGTTGCTCAAGAAGTAGTTTAGCAATTTTTTTTTATTTTTTACCAATGGCACAAAAGGGCTTACAGTAACAATGTGTTAAAATTTAAATAATGTCCCATGTCTAATGCAGGAGTTATAATTGGAAAAAATAGAATTTTGTGTGCTGATAATCAGCCATTCCTACCTGACTTGCACTTACGCTAAGGGCCACTGTCCAATCAGAAATTTGACAACTTTCATAGTAAATTATTAAACCAAAATTTTGAAAGTTGGTCTTACCTTACTTGCGAGATATACCGTCTAACCGTCTAAAAGAAAAGTTTTGGGCAAGAACAATTGTGTAACTCACAATAAATGGTCTTGCGTGAAGACTCATTGCTCAAATAGTGGTCCTTAAATTTTTTTTATTTTTTGCTAAATATATGTCACATCTAAGTGCCACATCATACTAAAATTTTGGGAATCACCCGCATCTAGTATAGGAGTTATAGGACAAAATGTGAAACTTTTTAGTGCACATAGTCAAACTTTTTCAAATTAAGTCTTTTTATAATTTCTCAAACCGTCAAACTTGTGGACTTATCAAAGTAATAATTTAAAGCCAAAATCTTGCTCTTTCATTTAAAAAAATATTGACTCTAATATCTTGCGTTGTTAAAAAGTTATAGTCATAAAAGTAAATCTACTCTTTTTTGACAAAAAGTGTCGATTTTTCAAACTTTGAGTTTGATGTTTCAAGCGAAAAATGGTTTTTGTACAAAACGCTTTACACCATGTTGTTCAGAATAAAAAACTGTATAACATACGTCAAAATGAGGATAGGTTATTTTTTAACTGTCCGCCCTTACTACATCGCTGGGTTGATTCTTACAGAAATTGACTCTTAAGATCGAGAAGTTTAGTTTTATTATACATAAGACGGTACTGTACGATACCAAAGCATTCAATGCAAAGCAACGAACCAAAATCCTGGCTACATACAAATGTGTCGGAAAAATTGATAAAAACATAATTTTTAGAGAAAACGAAAACAGTTTTAAATCTTCTATTCTGGAAAGTCCTCCAGATTTAGTAGGGTATTTTCTGGATTCTTATTATGGTTTTTACCGCTCGCTTTGCGATAAAGGGGCAAAGTCAAATTATTTTCGCTCGTTTCACTCAATAAAAGGCAAAGATTCTGGATATAATATCACACGACTCCGACTATTTATATCCTGCAGTATTGCGTGAAGCTAGAAATACCAGTCAAGGGAGATATTTGTGGTTTTCTTTGTTGCTTTTCGAGCTTTTAGCTTTCAATTCTCAGCTAACGTAAAAAAAACAAATTTTTTGATAGATTTTTCGGGCCTTTTCTGATCAGAAAGCCTAAAGTGCCCGAGTTCATTCGAACATGGAGAAAAAGCATGACCAAATAATATGCTAAAAGTTAACTTATTGAAATCTTCATCAAAAAAAATTTGAAACTTTCAATGATTAGGGAATGAACTGCTGAAGAAAGGAATTTAGATATATCTTACTAGCAAGGAAAAATGCACCGATGGAACAAAAAAGATGAATATACTTGGAATTGTGGTTTATTAAGGATGTAAAAGGAGGGGACTAGGGAAAAGCTACCTAAAGTCGCAAAATCTGCTAAAAATCACACTTTTTCTGAGCAACGCAGAAAATCGAAGTGTATTCTGCGGCCAACAGATTAAAATAAATATTTAAACATAAAATGATTAAAAAAGCAGCACATTAGCTATGCAGTAGCTATGGGAAATGATGTTGAGTAAACTAACAGTCTTTCTAAACCAATGGAATGAACAAGCAAATATCGATGCACCCAACACAATTGAAGAAATTGTTGGTTTAAAACGTAGGAAACGCGTAAGTTGACTTGAAACAGGCTAGATGTAGATACACTAGCAAGCCCTTAAGGATTGTGTGCACCAATCAATCGGCCCCTGCTTTACTTGCTTTAATGCTCAGAACAAAATAAAACAATTTTAAATACAATACCACTTAGTTTTCTATCGATCAGGATACGAAGTTAGTCTGCGTTGCTTTTAAAAAATTAAATTTATTTTTAAAATAATTAAAAAAATTAATATTACAGATTTCGTTTATACACTCACTTCTGAAACTTTGAACATAATTTAAAAAAGTCACTTTCTCAGAGGCCGCAGAATATACTTCTATTTTTTCCGTTGCTTAGAGAAAGTATGATTTTTAGCAGATTTTGCGACTTTAGGTAGATTTTTCCTAGTCCCCTCCTTTTACATCCTCAATAATCCACATTCCAAGTATATTCATCTTTTTTGTTCCATCGGAGCATTTTTCTTTGCTAGTACCCTACTTTAAATTAGCATGATTTGAGTACATCAATCAGTAAACACATACAGTAGCATACCACAATAATGAAAGCAGTCCAAGAACGCGGAAAACAATATTGTTCTTGACATCATCATTATCCTTTTAAACAAGACAACCTTACATTATTTACACAGATCAAAGTTTTTCAGCATAAACTTTACGCAAATATCAAGTGTAAGGAACACGAACGCTCGGATTTGGAAGTAAAATAAATTTGTAGTATGAACTACATATTAACAACAAATGAATAGTGCGAACTTTACTCAACTACTATTTGTAGAGAAAACTAACAGTCAGATTCCCAATTTTGATTTTACGTAGGACATTTCGAAAAAATTAAGCTTCCGCAAGGCTCTAGAACTAAAGTTAATATGCAGAGTAAACTTAACACAACCACAGAGTGGAAAGAAGTTTTTAGTCGGATTCGTAATTCTAATATTACTCTTATATAACGATTAAGATTTATGAAAGAATTGAGTCTCCACAATAACCCGGGAACAAATAAACATCAGTTGTAAACTACTTCACACCACTGCTGAGTGTAAGCAAACGCGCTCAACTGGCGTCTCACATTTGATTCCTGGTACGTTTTAAGACTTTAGAAAAATCAAGCTTCTGCAAGGCTGTAGAACTAAAGATAAAAAGCAGTGTAAACTTTACACAACCACAGAGTGTAAAGAAAATTTCAGGCGGATACGTAATTCTGATACTACGATCAACATTTATGAAAAAATTAAGTCTCTACAATGGTCTGAGGAAAAATAAATATCAGATGTAAACCACTTCACACCAATGTTGAGTGCAAACAGACTGGCGTATCACATTTGGTTTCTAGTTCATTTTAGGACTTTAGATTTTGTTCAGACTCAAAAACCAGAACTTGGCAGAAAAAACAAGGCAGAAACACGTTAAACTCCCTCATTCTTTTGACTTAACATCTACCGAAAAAGCTTAATATTGATGTAAACAAATGCAATTCGCTGTGACGCGTACCTCTCCGAAACTACTTTTTTTATCCTATCCGACCTCGCCCGATTTCTGAACAGAGAAAGTGGCAAACAAAAAAAAATGGACAAACCTGTATTTTCCATTGTCCACCACATTGTAAACTTTAAAAATCTGAACCTAACGCTCCATTGAGTGTAAATTAATTCGGTTCGGGCCAGTTTGTAGCCCTTTGATTGTAGTACATTTGTTTGTGCCAAACTCATGTTCCGCAAAATATTTGATATGATTTACCAATCAAAATACGAAAAAAACCTGTTTTTTCGGCCATTTTATACCTCAGATTTCGAACTTTACACCCCCATAAACAAGTCAATATTAGGTTTTTTTTAACGCGGCTTGCTTCGACGAGTAGCCCTTAGTTGTTACTTGATTTCCATTTCATTTAAATCATCTCAACTCATAACTGAAAATGTTGGCAGAGAAATCCTGTTTTTTACACTCCACTAGAGTGTAAAGCTTTAACCCCTGTTACTAACTGCGTATTGATTGTAAAAAAGTTTGCTGGTAAGCACAAGATATCCCTTGATCCGTAGTAAATTTCTGTCAGAAAAAATTTCTTAAAACTCTTAGCAGGAGTTTTTGGCAGACATAAACAAGTCGAAAACTCGACCAAAATGTGTCTTTTCAACCCCAGATTTCGCACTCTTCACACTCCCATTCGAGAACTAAGGCAAAATTCAAAAAACGAAAAAAAGAATCATCTGCAGAATTTTTTCTTCTACAAATCTATGCCATTAAATTGTTTGAAGAGTGAATACTGTGTTGTTTACAAGCCTGGTAAAAAAACATAAAATTCGCTATATCTTATAACGTTACGCCAAACATTTACAACTTCTTTACACAATCAGTTTTGAGTATAAAGACTATAAAGAAAAGTCGGGCAGCGAATTTTTTTATTATCTTTATTTTTTAAAAACCACACCTCCGAGATGTGTCCCGTTATAGCTGTAGGGGGTGCACAGGTGTTGGGGTACCCAAGTATATTTTAGGTTCGCGCTAACACGCTACCTATGATTAAATACTGACCCTAAAATAAAATAGTTAACATAAATTTGGAGTTTTACAAAACGATAATTGAAGAAATCAGCGGATTGCTTAAACGAAATAGACGAATAAGTTTAACGAAGTGCATGGTTTTGCCAAAAGAATTAAAAAAAGGAAAAAGTCAGTATTCAGTAGATTTAAACCCATTACTCTTTTTTTAAATTCACACGCGAGAACGGATACGTCAGACACTTGCACGAACTCAACCTATCGGCGGATTTTGATACTTAGTCACTAGTGATATATTGTAAACCTTACACTCGTGATAATTACGCAATATTGGGTGTATAGAAATAAAATAAACTAGGATCTGTAACCCTAAGGTCAGGGCACATTTTAGGCATAATTAGCATGTTCCGCCTACTTAGCGGAGTAGCTGAAGAAATTTCTTTTGTCTCGAACCCTTTACACTAAAAGACTACAAATACAGAAATATTGAGTCAAAACAGAAGAAAAAAGGGTTTTGAGATATTGTAATCATCTACAACATAAAACAAATTGGACTGCAAATAAACTAAAATTGAGTCAGATAAGCTGGAGGACACGCAAAGAGCAAAAAAACCCATATACTTTAAATTTTTTGCAACAATTATTCAGAGTAAAGAAAGTTTATGGTCAGATTCGTAATCTACAACTCGGGGGCAACAATTTTATGCAAAAATTGGCCCTCCGCAAATTGTTTGATACCCAATGCTCTGGGCGGAAAAGCGCTTCTCAATGTAAACTTTACACTTGTGCTTATAAGGCAATATTGGGTATATAGCAACAAAATAAAGTAGGATCTGTAACGCTAAGGTCAGGGCACATTTCAAGCATACTTAGCATGTTTCGCCTGATTAGCGGTGTAGCTGAAGAAATTTCTTTTTTCGTCTCGAACCCTTTACACTAAAACGATTACAAATCAAGAAATATTGAGTAAAAAGAGAAGAAAAGAAGGGTTTTGAGATATTGTTATCTTCTACAACATAAGATCAATTAGACTGCATAGAAACTAAAAACGAGTTAGATAAGCTGGAGGACACGCAAAGAGTAAAAATCCGTATACTTTACATTTTTGTGCAACAACCATTGAGTGTAAAGAAATTTTAAAGTCAGATTCGTTATCTATAGCTCAGGGGCAACATTTAAAAAAAATTGGCCCTCCGCAAATTATTTGATTTTAAGTTTTACACTTTACACACTCATTGCTAATTTGGTATTGAGTTTAAACAAAAAAAACACACCGGCATTGAATTTTTTAATTATCTATCGATTAAAAATCGCACCTCCCAGGTGTGTGCTGTTCTTGCTGTGAGGGAGGGACACAAATTTCGCACTCGCTGTGAAAAACTTAAAAAAACGATGACCAAGTATATTATAGGTAGCGCTATCGCGCTACCTATGATCTATGAATAGGACACAAAAACGAAGCTATTTTGCTAGATTTTAAAATCAAAGCACTAAAAGCCGTATAGTTTTTTGCAGAACAATTAAAAAGTTTGACACTATTTCTGGCAAGTCCAATTTTTAACTTTTATTATACATACGAGCAACACAGTTCGAAATCGTATATTTTTTTATAAAACTCACTGTCATTTCCTTGCATTTTAATAGGCGTCTCAAAAAATCTACCAGACTCGAATGATTTGGGATTTCGTGAATAATTTTATCATCTACAGTGATAGCTCGATCACTATAAACGTGCCAATGACTTTCACGATCCATTTAGTTAGAGCTGCTATTAATATGAGTGCTGTAGGTGCCAAGAAATAATACAGCAATATATTTTTGTGTAAGGATAACGATAAATAGAAAAACCTTCTAAGAACCTTTGCTCGCGAGAGTAAAAGCCACCAAGGATATCACATCTTTTTATATGCAATCCGGTAGTATTTTTAGAGCGTTTTCCCTCGTATTTTATGAATTTTATGGTGTCGAAAAACATGTCAAAAGTTTGTTTTTATTATCTTAAGTGACAATGAAACGGATTTATTTTTGCATTCAATGTACGTACTTGTCTAGTATTTTTAAGATCGAATGCCCCAAAAATCTGACGCCATCGTGAGTGCTGCAATAACGCAAAAATTCATTAAAATTTTATTTTTCTTGACTCTTATCAAGTTTCGAGGTCATTCAATCGAAAACGCGTCCTCTTTATCAAACAGTGAATCTAAATCGTAAATCAGCAAATTGAGAAAACGCACGAAAGCGATGCGAGCCTGGATACGTCTCTATCGGCCACTTACATGAAATTTTAGTCAACTTGTTATGTTTTTTAAATGAATTAGTACTTTCTGGTTTCGCGGTGAAAATTCTATCTCTTGACTATCGAAGTAACCAGATTTTATCAGCTTCAGACTTCGACTATCAATTATTAGATCCGTGAGAACGTTGAACATATGCAGACGTTGTTTATAGCTGAAGACAATAACTCAATTGATATCAAATCAAAGCTATCGAATTTATTCGCAATGAATAATATAATTAAATAGTATTAATACTAGCAAAGAAAAATGCTCCGATGGAACAAAAAAGATGAATATACTCGGAATTGAGGATTATTAAGGATGTAAAAAGAGGGGACTAGGAAAAAGCTACCTAAAGTCGCAAAATCTGATAAAAAATCATACTTTCTCTAAGCAACGCAAAAAATCGAAGTATATTCTGCGGCCTCTAAAAAAGTGTCTTTTTAAAATAATTTTTAAAGTTTCAGATAAGAGTGTATAAACGAAATCCATAATGTTTACTTTTTAAATGTCTGGCAAGTAGCAACGCTGACTAGCTTCGTATCCTGATTGATAGAAAACTAAGTGGTATTGTATTTAAAGTTGTTTTATTCTGTTATGAGCATTATAGCAAGCAAAGCAGGGGCCGATTGATTAGTGCACACAACCGTTACGGGCGTGCAAGTGTACCCAGATTTAGTCTGTTTCCAAGTCAACTTACGCGTTTCCTACTGTTTTAAACCAACATTTTCTTCTACTGTCTTGGATGCATCAATATTTGCCATTTATTCAATTGGCTTAGAAAGATTGTTAGTTTACTCAATATCATTTCCCATAGCTACTGCATAGCTAACGTGCTGCTTTTTCAATCATTTTTATGGTTAAATATTTATTTTGATCTGTTTACCGCAGAAAATACTTCAATTTTTTGCGTTGCTTAGAGAAAGTGTGATTTTTATCAGATTTTGCGACTTTAGGTAGATTTTTCCTAGTCCCCTCCTTTTACATCCTTAATAATCCACAATTCCAACTATGTTCATCTTTTTTGTTCCATCGGAACATTTTTCTATGCTAGTATCCCGCTTTTAATTGGCATGATTTGAGTACATCAGTCAGTAAACACATACAGTAACATGCCACAATAATGATAGCAGTCCAAGAACGCGGAAAAGAATATTGTTCTTAACATCGGAATTATCCTTTTTAAACAAGACAACAGATCAAGTTTTTCAGCATAAACTTAACGCAAATATCAAGTATAAGGAACAGTAACGCTCAGATTTGGAAGTAAAATAAATTTGTAGTATAAACTACATATTAACAACAAATGAATAGTGCAAACTTTACACAACTACTAGGTGTAGAGGAAACTGAGATTCAGATTCCCAATTCTGATTATACGTAGAACATATTGGAAAAAATTTAGCCTCCGCAAGGTTCCAGAACTAAAGTTAATATGCAGTGTAAACTTTAAACAATCACAGAGTGTAAAGAAAGTTTAAGTCGTATTCGTAATTCTGATATCACTCTGATATCACGATCAACATTCATTAAAAAATTAAGTCTCCAAAATGGCCCTACGATAAATGAATATCAGATGTAAACGACTTTACACTATTGTTGAGTGCAAACAAACTAGCATATCACATTTGGTTTCTGGTTTATTTTTAAACTTGAGATTATGACCAGACTCATAACCCAGAACTTGGCAGAAGGAAACAAGGCAGAAAAAACACGTATTTTCCACTGTCTACCACATTGTAAATTTTAAAAATCTGAACCTAACGATCCATTGAGTGTAAATAAAATCGGTTCGGGCCAGTTTGTAGCCCTTTGATTGTAGTACGTTTGTATGTGCCAAACTTATGTTTCGCAAAATATTTGATATGATTTACCAATCAAAATACGAAAAAAACCTTTTTTCGCCCATGTTACACCTCAGATTTCGAACTTTACACTCCCATAAACAAATGAATATTACGTTTTTTTGAACGCGGCTTGCTTCGACGTGTAGCTCTCAGGAGTAACTTTATTTCTATTTTATTCAATTTATCATAACTCATTACCGAAAAAGTTGGCAGAGAAATCTTCGACAAAATCTGTTTTTTACTCATTCACTAGAGTGTAAAGTTTAAAACCCTTGTACTAACTGCGTATTGATTGTATAAAAGTTTGCTGGTAAGCGCAAGATAGCCCTTGATCCGTAGTACATTTCTGTCGGAAAGAAATTTCTTAAAACTTATAACCAGAGTTGTTGGCAGACATAAACAAGTCGTAAACTCGACAAAAATGTCTTTTCACCCCCAGATTTTCTCACTCTTTACACTACCATTTGAGAACTAAGGCGAAATTCAAAAAACAAAAATTTGTCATCTGCAGAACCCAAATAGATGAATATGTCAAACGAAGTGCATGGTTTTGCCAAAAGAATTAGAAAAATGAAAAAGTCATTATTCAAAAGATTTGAAGCCATTATTCTTTTTTTAAACCCACATGCGAGAACGGACACGTGATCCATTGCACCAACTCAACATATCGGCCGATTTCGGCCTGATTATACTATATTGAAAAATATTCATCATTCTACTGAAATTTAGGAACAGTGCATTTATGATAATAAAAATAATTATTTATTAAAGACGAGTCAAAAACCTCTGAAATAAGAAAAATCTGATGAAACAATATGCAATACGGAGTAATCTACCGGCATTAGAAAATTGATGTATAATTCGAAGTTCACCTCTTCATACCTCAACAAAGACTGGCTGTAGAAAATTTTAAAGATCAGATTTGTTATTCTGACCTTACGGAAAACATTTTTTTAAAATTCATCATTCACGGCGCTCTGGACGGAAAAAATTTTTCAGTGTAAAGTTTACACCTGCACTAATAGTGCAACGTTGATTGTAAAGAAACAAAATAAATTTTGACGCGAAGCGCTTAGGACGAGGCACATTTTAAAGATAATTACCACGTTCTGTCTACTAAATGGAGAATATGGCAAAAAATTTTTTTTTCCAGACTCTTTACAATAAACCGCCTCTAAATTCGAAAATATTGCTTTAAAAAAATAAAAAAGGCTCCCCTAGATTTTATAACTGACTACTTTTCGAAACCAATCAGACTGCATAGAATGAAAAAATGAGTTAGATATGCTCTTGCACCATGAAAACAGTAAAAAGCCGTCTAATTTACACTCCTGTGCAACAACTAATGAGTGTAAAAAATTTTAAGACCAGATTCGTAACCTAATAATAAGGGAAACATTTTTTTTAAATTGGCCCTCCGCAGATCATTTGAATTTTTGATGAAAACTTTACACACTCACGCCTAGCTCAGTATTGAGTGTAAACAAAAACAGACGGGGGTATTTAAATTTTTTTATTATCTACCTTTTAAAAACACCGCACCTCCCAGATATGTGCTGTTATAGCTGTGAGGGGGGACATAAATTTCGCACTCGCTGTGATAAACATATAAAAAAAGGATGGCCAAGTATATTATAGGTAGCGCTATCGCGCTACCTATGATAATGCGATAGTGATCGATTGGACAAGCTAGCCTCTACATGTTTTTTGAAATGACAAGGTTACGAAACTTTTCAATACGGCAATCGGATCAAGGTTTGGAGAAATAAATTACTGAAAAAGTGAAAAAATCCAAACTCTTGCTCCATACCTATGCATATCTTTTCTTGAATAATGCTGATGACGAATCATCAAACTAGCAAAGAATAATGCTCCGATGGAACAAAAAAGGACGAATATGTTTGGAATAGCGGATTATTAAAGACACAAGGACTAGGGAAAAGTCACCTATGCGCGCGAAAAATCATAAGATTCAGTTAAAAATCAGACTTTTCTAAATAACACAAAAATTGAACTGCGACCTGCAGAAGGTAGTTGTGGCATTAGTATGAGGAATAAATAACACAACAGTTCATTCTTCAAAAGAATTTATCAATATGGATCTAAGAAAAACACAAATTATGTTGTTTAAAAACCTTAAATGAAGGCAAGCAGACATGCACGTGGGGGATTTAGGGGTCTGGACCGCACGTGGGCGTAGGGGGTGGGGGGAATGTGCAGCCCCCAAGAAGTTCGAAACCCACCAGAAACCAAAATACCCCCAAGAATTAAATTTTTAAAATTTTTTGTTTTTTTCGCAAATTTTTGATGCCAATGGATAGTACTCGATGGGAAACGTTGAAAAATTGTGTTTTTCGTCATGCTATCATTTTTAAGACTATTTTTTACCTTTAAAAAAATCTTGACACCCCCAGAATTCTGGTGCTGCCCACCTATGGTCTGGACCCCCAGAATGGAAAATGGGAAATTTTTTGGGGAAAATGAGGCAAAATGAAGGCCAAAAATGGATGAAAAATGAAAATTTTATATAAAAGTGCCTTAAATTTGCCAGAAACTGTGAAATAACCTAGTTTTAACACTATTTTAACGCTTAAGCCAGTTTTTAAGGTCATTTTGGCCCAAAAAAAGCTCAATTTTTGACCCCCTCAGACCGGCTGACCCCCTCCCAGTTCGGTCATGCCGTGCACCTATGAACGCAAGTTCGAGTGACCGCTGTTGCAATGGTTTAGAAGTGCGGCAAAGCAGTAAACACACACAAACAAATTAGCACTACATGGCTTAAGAATAATGAGCGAGATAACCGCAAAAATAAATGCAATAGTGCACAATGATAGACCGGAAATTTTAATAGCTCATATGTAGAATGCCGAAGCAGGAGAAAATGTACCTAACCACATCATCTCATCACGCTATAGCATAGCAAGTGTAGCTGTAGAGCCATAAAAACAGCATGATGCGAATGTCATTATTAATCTGGAATATTGATTACATTTTGTCATGAAAATGCGTTACTGATATCCAACATTGGCTATTAAGCACAGGTCAAAGTTTCCTTCTGAGTTCTTTATTGAATCAGTAAGAAATGTTTTGAGAGGACACCTACTTTTTTTCAAAGGCTGCAGAACATACTTCGATTTTTGTGTTGGTTAGAGATAGTCCGATTTTTAACAGATTCTAATGACTTTTTGCGCGCATAGGAGACTTTTTCCAAGTCCCCTCTTTTTATGTCTTTAAATAATCTGTTATTCCAAGTATACTCGTCCTTTTTTGTTCCATCGGAGCATTTCTCTTTGCTAGTACCCTACTTTTAATTAGCAAGATTTTGAGTAAATCAGTCAGTAAAGCCTAATGGTAACCTGCCAAGGTAATGACTGCATTCCAAGAACGTGAAAAACAAGATTGTTCTGAACGTCAGCATTTTCTTTTTAAACAACTGAAGCTTACCTTGTTTAGATAGATCAAATACTGTCAGTGTAAACTTAGCGCAACTACTGTGTGTAAAGTACACTTGAATTCAAATTCGCAATTCTGACGTTATATGGATCATTTTGGAAAAAAATTAAGCTTCGGCTATCCTCTTGAACTGAAATTAATTTTTAATTCAAACCTGGCACAACATAACGTGTGAAGTTTTACAGTCAGGTTTTCAATGCTAAGCGTTACAGAGAACAATTTGTAAAAAATTCACCTTTTGCAGCACTCTAGGACTAAAGTTAGTTTTCATTATAAAGTTTACACAACTACTGTGTGTGAAGAAATATTACAGTACATTCTAAAAAATTCATGTTTTGCAACGCTCTAGAAGTAAATTAAACTTTAAGTGTTAACTCATCACCTCTACCATGACTGATTAGTGTAAACTTTACACAACTGCTGCGTGCAAGCAAAACTTACTGTCAGATTCGTAATCTTGACATAACGGAGAATATTTTGAAAAAATTCGCGTTTTGATATGCGCTAGTACCTTACACAATCGCTGGGTGTATAGGATTTTAACAGTCAGATTCATAATCCTGACGTTATGGAGAAAATTTGGAAAGAAAATTAACGTTTTGCAACATTCTAGAAGTAAAATGACTTTTTAATATAAATTTTACACTTCTTCAATTAACTCAATACTTGGCGTAATTATACGCGCTTACGTGCATGCATGATCCTCGATATTTAGTAAATTTTTCATAATTAGTATCATGTCCCAACTCATATCGGGATAAGGTGACAGAATACTGAGTGTAAAAAAACGCGAATCAGTGCGATGTGTGACCATTGACATGTACCTTATTATTATAACACTTTACATTATCCAATTCAAAACTGGAGTGATTGACAGACAAAAAACGGTCAAAAACCGGTTTTTACCCCAGAGTTTAAACTTTACACCATTAGATTTAACTCTGTATTGAGTTGAAGGAAACGCGTCCAAGTAACCACGTACTTTATTTTTGTAATACTTTGCATGTCCCGGTTCATAACCGCAGCGGTTGGCAAACCAAAAGAAGATGAAAACGTGTTTTTTGTCCCCCACCTGAGTGAGTTCATTTAAGTCCAAAAAAGCTCAATTACAACCCCCAGACCGTAAAGCTGGTTCCGTTCGACCTGACCGTGTCATGCGGATATATTATAGTCTGTTTCACATAACTATGGACATAAATTATAAGAATTTTTCGAAAGTAAGCCGACGGATTACGATAATTATATATTAAATCAATGCTATAATCGCAATCTGTCGGCATATTGTCGGATATAATTTTTAAAATTTATGTCCAAACTTATGTGAAACGGACTATAATCTCCCGTTCCATTGATTAATCGCTTTTTCAATTAAAGCGAAGAAATTCGTGACAAATCTCATGACGTTAGTAAAAGAAGTCACATGTATCACTTGAATGTGACTTCTAACCTTCATAAACGAAGCTCGGAAATTCTACTGTCTTTACACGTTGAATAAAAAAATACGATGCGCAAGTTGCAGAATTCCGTTTCACACAAGTTAGGGCACAACTTCTAAAAATCATCTGCGTCAAAAAGCTGACAGATTGCGATCACAGCATTAATCTGATATATAATTATCGTAATACGCCGGGTCACTGTCGAAGAAAATTCTTAAACTTTATGCCTAAAACAGACTATAGGTACTCAAACTTGTTTGGCTGCAGGCACATAGCTGTGGGGTAGGGGATGGGGGCTCCAAACCACCCCCAAATTCAGAAAAATACGGAAAAATATGACTTTTTAAACGTTATTTTGTGCTATTTTTGGCCTTTTTGGGCTTGGTCCCCCCAAATATCGGTGCTGGTCCCCCCCAAAATAGGACGGTGAGCTACAACGTGCCTGTTTGGCTGCACATTTATGATTTATTTCAGTACCTACGCATACATATATCTTATAATGTTTGTTTTCTAGACAATTCTGCTAATTAGTGCCTAAATTTATGAGATATATCGGATTACCTCTGCCGGAATAATTGCATGTCAAAAATCTATAAGCAGTTTTACAGTATTCCGTATTACAGTAGGATCCACTATAAGACATCTAAGGAATATGTTTTTATATTATCTATGTATGTTATATAGCACACTAGGTTGAGCTGCCCGGCGTTGCCCGGGCTGAACTTAGGCCTGATAGCTATATGGAATTAATATGTCTCTTGTATTTTTTATTTTTCAAGACTTTTGATGTTTTTGGGATATTTCTAAAAAAATTGTTGGTACAAACCATATTTTATTTTTTGGATTTTTTTAAAATGTCTTTTGTCAACCATTTTTTTGATCAAATCCATATTTTTGACGTTACAGAATGGTTTTGAAAATTGTTTTAGCCATAATCATATTTTTGATGTTCTGAGGTGTTCTGGAAATTTTTTTAATAAAACCCATATTGTTGATGTTTTGGGATGTTCGTCAAACCATATTTTTTTGATGTTTTAGGATGTTTTGGAAAATTTTTTTAATCAAACCCATATTTTTGATGTTTTGGGATGTTTTGGAAAATTTTTTTTCGTCAAACCATATTTTTGATGTTTTAGGATGTTTTGAAAAATTTTTTCGGTCAAACCATATTTTTGATGTTTTAAAAATTTTTTGTTTGTTGTAGCAAAGGGTGTCATATATCACGTGATATGTTATAGCTGATGGTATCTCCTATCTTATATCACTGCATGTTATGGCACAGACAGGGTATCTATACCAAACCTATCTTATAGCATTGCCTATCTCGTAGCACAGGGTATCTTATATCCCATACTATCTTATAACATTGCCTATCTTGCAGCTCGGGGTATCTTATATCACTTCCTATCTTATAGCATTGCCTATCTTGTAGCACGAGGTATCTTTTATAACGTTCTATCTTATAGCATTGCCTATCTTGTAGCACGAGGGTGTCTTATATCACGTCCTATCTTATAGTATTGCCTATCCTGTAGCACAGAATATCTTATATCACGTCCTATCTTATAGCATTGGTTATCTTGTTGCACATAGTATCTCATACCATGCCTATCTTATGAAATTGCCTATGTTATAGCATCATTTGGTTAAACCCGTATTTTGATGTTTCACAGTGCCGACCAATGCTATAACATCAAACATACGAACATACATACAAACAAACAAACTTTCAAAAATATATAGTAGACTAGCAAAGAAAAATGCTCCGATGGAACAAAAAAGATGAATATACTTGGAATTGTGGATTATTATGGATGTAAAAGGAGGGGACTAGGAAAAATCTACCTAAAGTCGGAAAATCTGCTAAAAATCACACTTTCTCTAAGCAACGCAAAAAATCGATGTATATTCTGCGGCCAACAGATTAAAATAAATATTCAACCATAACAATGATTGAAACAGCAGCACGTTAGCTCATGCAGTAGCTATGGGAAATGATATTAAGTAAACTAACAGTCTTCCAAGCCAATTGAATGAAATAGCAAACATCGAAGACAATTGAAGACATGGTTGGTTAAAAACAGTAGGAAACACGTAAGTTAACTTGAAACAGACTTAATGTAGATACACTAGCATGCCCGAAACGATTGTGTGCACTAATCAATCGGCTCCTGCTTTGCTTGCTATAATGCTCATAAAACAAAACAACTTTAAATACAATACCTCTTAGTTTTCTATCAATCAGGTGCCAGCAATTTAAAAAAGTAACCTTGATAGATTTCGTTTATACACTCTTATCTGAAACTTCGAACATTATTTAAAAAAGACACTGTTTTAGAGGCCGCAGAATATACATCGATTTTTTGCGTTGCTTAGAGAAAGTGTGATTTTTAGCAGATTTTCCGACTTTAGGTAGATTTTTCCTAGTCCCCTCCTTTTACATCCATAATAATCCACAATTCCAAGTATATTCATCTTTTTTGTTCCATCGGAGCATTTTTCTTTGCTAGTACACTACTTTTAATTAGCGTGATTTCAGTACATCAGTCAGTAAACACAATCAGTAACATGCCACAATAATGACAACAGTCCAAGAACGCGGAAAACAATATTGTTCTTAACATCAGCATTATCCTTTTTAAACAAGACAATCTTATTGACACCATCCATTTTCAAATTAAAACTGCATTAAGTTATTTCTTCTTAATGTGCAGTTCACTTATAATCAAGCACAAAAATTTAACCAACGAATTCACATTGCAAATCCTCACTCAATCAATACACAAGCACAATGTGTTGTGACTTTTGAAATTGAAAACACCCAATTTTCAATTTTCAAATTGAAAATTGGATCAATTTTCAAATTGAAAATTGGGTCAATTTTCAAATTGAAAATTGGGTGTTTGAATTTGCGATGAAGAAAATAATCAAAAGATAGTTACTTGGTTTATTTAAGCCGAGTAATAAAATAACGACCGTCCACCAATTCCAAACTAAACGCAACTAATCTGATCACTATGAAAAAGTTTTGAAAAATGAGCTTGCTAAGCGAGAGTTGTAAACTAAGAGAAACTTAAAGTTAAAACCTACCATTAAATTATGAGAGAATTATAAAAGATTTTAAACTTCAAGAAAATGGAAAAGGCGGGATGTTGGTAAATTAGAAGGCAAAGATTTTCGGCAAAAATTCAAAAACTTCACGCAAATATCAAATGTAAGGAACACTAACGCTTTGATTTGGTAGTAAAATAAATTTGTAGTATAGACTACAAATTAACAACAAATGAATAGTGCAAACTTTACACAACTACTAGGTGTAGAGAATACTAACAGTTTACGGCTTATTAATGTACATGATTACAATAAAGCTGTATATCTTTGTCGACTTCTGTGCACAGTAGTGTGATTGCTGGTTCATTTTAAACCACTTTTGCAGGCAATTTACATCAATTAAACGATAGCTCTCCATGTGCAAGATTTTATGAAACATATTATAAACACGGCTAAGAAAGATTTAACTTTAATGCAACCCATTTAAGACAAAATTACATCTCTTCAATGATCTAAGGACACTTGAACATAATTTTTAAATCACTTTAGATTACTTTTGAGGGTAAACAAACTCACTTAATTGATGTCTCACATATGAATCCTTGAAAATTTCTTGACTTCAGTTACAAAGTCTCTGCAAGTCTATCGAATTAGGGTTAACACGTAACGTAAACTTTACACAAACACATAGCGCAAAGAATATTTTAGTCGGATTCGTAATTTTGATATTGCTCCGATATTTCTTTCAACATTTATGGAAAAATGAGTCTCCATAATGTTTTAAAGACAATAAACATTAGGCTTAAACCACTTTGCAATACTGCTGAGTGTAAGCAAGCGCGCCCAATTGACGTATATATTTCATTCCCTGTAAATTTTTATATCTAAGGAAAAAATTCCGATTTTTGCAATGCTCTAGAACAAAGGCTAACATGCAGTGTAAAAAATTACTCGGATATTATGATCAACATTCATGAAAAAATTATGTCTCCACAATGGTCTGAGGACATATAAACAATGAGTGTAAACTACTTTACATCACTGTTGGATGTAAACAAACGCGCCTACGTGACGTCTCACATTTGATCCTTTGAAAACTTCTAGGCTCCAAGAAAAAATTAGGTTTCAGGAATGCTCAAAAACGAAGATAAATATATATGTAGTGTAAACTTCATGTAAACACCTAGTGTAAAGAAGATTTTAGTCAGATTCGTAATTTTGATATTGTTCCGATATTACGATTAATATTTATGAAAAAATTAAGTCTACATAATGTTTTATGGGCAAACTAACAATTGGTGTAAACTACTTTACAACACCGTAGAGTGTAAACATATGCGCCAGACTGGCATATCAAATTTGATTCCTGGTCCATTTCTAGACTTGATAAACGTGTCCCTGACTCGTAACCGGAGAAGCAGGCAGAAAAAACAAGACAGAAACGCATTTAAAACTCCAAATTTTTGACTTTACACTCGCTAAATATTAATGTATAGACAATTTGCTTTGACATGCACCCGATATAAAGCACTTTATTTTTATTCTATTAGACTTATCCCGACTTCTGGACGGAGAAAGTGGCGAACAAAAAACGCAACAAAAACGTATTTTCCATCATTTAGAACACTGTAAACTTTAAAATTCCGTAACGAACTCCCCATTGAGTTCAAAGAAATTCGGTTTGGTACAATTTGTAGCTTTTAAATCGTAGTACATTCCTGTGTGCCAAAAATTCTGTTGCAAAAATTATTTGGCATGATTTATCAATCAAACTTAGGAAAAAACGTGTTTTTTAGCCCATTTTTTACCTCTGATTTCGAACTTTACACCCCCATAAATAACTCAATATTGCGTTTTTTTAAATGCGGTTTACTGCGATGTTTAGCCCCTGTGAGGCACTTTATTAATGCTGTCTTCGATTTGCACTGACTCATAAGCGGAAAAATTTGGCAGAGAAATCTTAGTTAAAATCCGTTTTTTTACACCATCCACTAGAGTGTAAACTTTAAACCCCAGGATCTAACTCACCATAGAGCATAGAAGACTTTGCTTATATGCAGAATGTAGCCCTTGATCCGCTCTACATTTCTGTTAGAAAACATTTTAAAAACCTCATAACCGGAGTTAGTATCGGACATAGGAAGGTTGAAAACTCGACCAAAAAGTGCTTTTTCACCCCAGATTTTCGCACTCTTTACACTGCCGTTCGATAAATAATGCGAATTTCAAAAAACAAGAAAAGTGTCATCTGTAGAATTCATCCCTCTATTATCCTATTTTGTTCAATCCTTCGAGTCATCAATACTCAGTTGTCCACATGCCGCAGTAAAAAGGTCCCAAAATTTGTCCTATGTTATAACGTTACACAAAAACTTTACACCTTCTTTACACAGTCAATTTTGAGTTTCAAGAAAAACAAAAAAACACGGGCAGCGAATTTTTTTATTATCTTTCTTTTAAAAAAACCGCACCTTCCAGAAGTGTCCCGTTATAGCTGTAGGGGGGGGGTGCCCAGGTGTTGGGGGTACCTAAGTATATTATAGGTACGCGCTAACGCGCTACCTATGATAAGTAAGTACATTTATCTGTCTAATAAAAAATATCATGACGCAATACGAGTGTCAAGATAGGCCCGCATAATTTCGGAATGTCACGCCATGTCAGGCCATGCATGTCAAATCGAATACAATTTTGTTTTTTGAAGCGCAATTCTAATTTTATCACAGTTACTTGAATCTCGACAGAAAAATACAAAAGTAGACACTTTGGCCCACGATTCCGACAGCAATACATTTAAATGAGTTTAAATGGCTGTGTAACATTTTTTCTAGGTTTCATTGTTATCATTTATTATCATGTGAAAGTTACTGACCGTTCCAATTAGTGGACCATGTCAACGGGCTGCATAAAATTTATATCACTGTGTTACATACAGTCCGACTATAAAAATCATTACATTAAATGAATAAAGAATGAATAATAAAAGAAATAAACAAATAAATAAATAAAAACTGTAAAAGGTAGACTGTAAGAGTAACTTTGAAAATGCCTGCATTGACCGGTACAGGCTCTGCTCCAGTCAGAAATAAATTGCCATTTTTAGATTTATCGAGCTAAACTGGTTTGAAAAAGTACCTATTTTAAATGTTAACATGAAATGAAGCCTTTTATACCTAAGAATTTAATTGATTTTAACCTGTTTTGTAAAAACGTCATCGATTTTCTCAGCCTTCGATCTTATTTATGCCTCGTCCTCGTTATCTCAATGAAAATTTTCCTTTTAACCCTTTAGAAGGGTGGAGAGAGTCGCTTAACGAATATGCCTGTCTCCAATAGCAGCAAAACGTGTCACTTATGTCAGGCACACAGCATGGCTGCTTTGCGGATCAGAACAAGTTTGTCAAAGTTTTTCATTATGAAAATGCCTTAGAAATCGGTATAAATGTTAAAATAGTCAATGTCATGTGAAACAGACATATGGTTCCCGAATATTCTTCCCCGTAATTTTTTCTCCAGTCATTTTTCCCCATTACGTTTTTCCCTGGACATTCTAATCCCTCTGACGTTTTTCCTCAAACATCTTTCTCAGGTATTAATTGGACATCAGAAAATGATTACAAGCGTACTCAGTAAACAAAAATAAGTATCTACTGATTGTTCAAATTTAGTACTGTTAACAAAAAAGGCAGTAAATGCCAAAAATGAATACTGTTCCGGCGCAAAGCGTCGAAAAGATTTGGAAAATCCCGATAACTACGGCTAAAATCAATAAAAAACGCACAGCTCATCTTAATTGCAATGCATTTATTGTAAAAACGCGTTATATAAATAAATTTCGGTATATGGACAACTCGCCCCCCCCACATTTCGCCCCAACACAACTCGCCCCCCCCCCCACAACTCGCTCCCAATTACAACTCGCTCCCACACAACTCGCCCCTCCACAACCGCCCCCCTCACACAACTCGCCCCCCCACAACTCGCCTCCCACAGCTCACCTCCCACAACTCACCTCCCACGACTCTCGCCCCAGCACAACTCGCCCCTGCACAACTCGCACCAGCACAACTCGTCCCCACAACTCGCCCCAAACTCGCCCCCACACAACTCGCACCCACTCGCCCCCATTCAACTCGCCCCCCAAAACTCGCCCCCCCCCCACAACTCGCCCCCACACATTTCGCCCCCCACCTCGCCCCCGCACAATTCGTTCCTGCAAACTCGCCCCCCACAACTCGCCCACAAACAACTCGCCCCCACTCGCCCCATTCAACTCTCCCCTACAACTCGCTCCCCCATACGTGGGCAGCACCAAACTTCTGGGGGGTGCAAGATTTTTCAAAGGTCAAAAAATGGCCTTTAAAATTGTGGTATGGCGAAAAAAATATTATTTTCAACGTTTCTCATCGAGCACTATCCATTGGCATCAAAAATTGCGAAAAAACAGAAAAATTTTCAAAATTGAATTCTGGGGGAGGTATTCTGGTTTCTGGGGAATTTTGGTTTCTCGGAAGTGCATGCATCCCTCCCCTCCCCCGGACCCCCCACGCCCAGGTGTACCTACAACTTGTCCCCACAACTCGCCCCACACCTCGCCCCCCCCACAACTCGCCCCCGCACAATTCGTCCCAGCACAACTCGCCCCAGCACAACTCGCCCCAGCACAACTAGCCCCCCACAATCGCCCCCCACAATATTCGCCCCCTCCCATAATGCGTGCTTTACGACTTGCACCCTCCCCACTCGCAACTCGCCCCTTCACAACTGGCCTTTGGAACTTCAAGCCGAGGGTTCATGATTGCTGCTAATACAATTATGTAACTATTTTGAACCCGTTTTCGAGCATTTGCGGCTATTACATAGCCTTTTTGAACTCACAAACATATCTATATAGCCTTTTTTTGGACTGAAAATAGCTATTCAGCCCTATTAAAAGTCGAAAATTTGCTATAAATCCTTTTGAAACCCAGAAAAAAACTAGAGGGATATTGAATTTCGTGAACTCCGGTATGTTTTTGAGTTCAAAAAGGCTATATGTATAGCTAATTTTCTAAGCCCCAAAAAAGGCAATATAGCAATGTTTTTTTCGGCCAAAATGGGTATATAGCTATCAGTGTTTTCGAGCTTATGGGAGTAATACCCCCTCTCACCCTTCCCCATGCCCGTGCATAGCAGGCAAGACAAAAAGACCATGAATAAAAAATTGTGTTATGGGCAATGATACTCAATTGTTAGCTTTATTTATTAGTTAGCATCGAAAAATTACGAAAAAAAATTTCCAAAAATTGAATTGTATGGGATTTTTAGCTTCTGGGGGTCCGACCGGATCCCCGTCATTGGATTGTAATTGCGATTCCATTTGGGGGCGAGTTGTGGGGGAGAGTTGTGCGGGGGCGAGTTGTTGGGAGGGGGCGAGTTGTGGGGGACGAGTTGTGAGGGGCGAACTGTACGGGGGCGAGATGTGGGAGGCGAGTTGTGTGGGGGCGGAGAGTTGTGTTGTATGGGGTCGAGTTGTGGTTAGGAGCGAGTTGTGGGGGGAGGGGCGAATTATCCGCAAACCTAAATTTCCACTTCACAAAAAGAGAAAATTTTGCTGATATAAGTGTACCCTTTCTATCTCTTTGTTATCTAATCCAATAATTTTGCTCAATAATATATAGTAACTGATATAAACATTAAATTATCGATCAAGTGAAACATTGCAGACGGATCGCCAAAAACTACAGATATGTTTTACACAATGCACGAAACCGAACTTGTGTGAAACGGACTGTAGCGTCCTACAATTTGAAAATTCATCGAGGCGATCAAAAATGCACAAGGTCTCATGGAAATAAATTTGAGCAAAGCATTGCGGGGATTATTTTACTCCCTAAAAAGAAGTACCGTCACCTGTACAAGGGCAGCAGCCAAGTTCTGGGGGGGGTCAAAAACTGGCAAAAATACAAAAAAACATGCTAAAAATTCTATTCTGGGGTTATCGATTTTTGCGCAGGGGGTGATTTAGGTTCTAGAGGGGATATGAATTGCCCCTAGCCCCCGGCCCATGTGTGACTGTGACTGTGTGGTGCAGCAGAATTTCTGCAAGAGATGGAGCGGGCAATGCGGAAACTGGATTGTTGAAATATCACGCGACATTGCGTGTAATTACAATTTATAACTTTTATTAGCGTTTATCTTTTTTCTTTCATCGTCGTTTAGCAAGAAAAGCGCCGTCATGAATATCTGAACACGCGCATCTTAGTACAAATGGAAAAATACATGGGTTACAAAATGTCCTTGGAAATATAATGGAGAAAAAATTGTCTGGGAAAAATATTTGTCGGGGAAAAAATGACAAAGGAAAAATTCAGCGGGGAAAAAATTTCCTGAGAAAAAAGATCTGGGTAAAAAAGTCCAGGGAAAAATTGCTGGGAAAAAATTGTCCGGATACCTAGACCTACATACATGCCTGCCCAGATTGATTCTCTCTTGCCGTATCAAGCAAGTGCATTGCATTTTGAAATGTACACAATAGCCTCTTTTTATCTTTTGTTCCTTATAAACGTTTTTGGGTTCGTTATATTTTAGCTAATTCGTCTAGTGGTCTGCATTTCGCTTATCAGTCGTTTCTTCGTTAAAAGTATTATTACCGGTATTATTAATAATCGTTCATGGGCTGTGCACGATCCCATGGCCCCCATAGACGAAAGTTTAATCCAGCTTTTAATATTCATAATCACAGCTATGCCACACGACGCGCATGTAGCTAGCCAGTTAGCTGGCTAGCTTTAGGCCATAAGCTTTATATTAGCGTAAACAATTGGACTGAGCTATTTATGTAAGTACATATTTATAGTAGCTTAAAAGTAGGCGGTCTTAAAATTACATAGCGGGCAGTATAAAAGTTACCTACGTATCACAAGACTGTTGAATCTGGTAAGCTCTGTTACACTTACAATCATCCGTACGATTGAATCGCCATCCATCCATTTGACTCAGATGTGATGTTTTTGTTATTGAGAATCAACTGCAGAATCGAGTAAAACTGTCCCCGAAATTGATGCGAACGATAATATAAAAACGTCATTTTAGTTGATTTCAATTACGAAATCTACTTCTGTTTCAAAATTCTCACGACTTTTGTACAGTAGGCCGATTCATAAGTACATATTAAAAATCTAGTATATGCCTTGTTTTCTTATCTCAACAGGCACGTAGATGTGGGGGAGGGGGACATGGAGGGAGTCCCCAAAAATATTGGAAATGGAAATATTTTTTACATGGGTCCCCTCCCTATGTATAACAAAAATGTCGAAAATTCTCGAAGCGCATTTGAAAGAATGCCGGTCTAGCTCACGTTTTGAATAAATAAATTTTTTGTGCGCTTCGCACCATAATTTATTGTTTTGCAAAACCCTTATCTTCCGAACAGCTCAAGTTTAAGTATAAATAAAAATTTTTAGACGCGTTACGCAGAATTATGTATTTATTTTTCGTTTAACTTTTCAGTTACCGAATTAAGTACGACCCGAGTTAAATATTTTTCGGCGTCAAATGTTTAAAATCTTTTGAAAAATTATATAAGGAAAATAAAAAAATTATTTAAAATCGAATCACGCAATATATATTTTTTGAATATGATTGAAATCAACTTGAATTTTTTCAATTTTTTGAAATTTTTTTTATATTCTTTAGAACTCGCTGAGAAGTGCTCGAAAACACTATGTTCCCCTGTCTACAAGTAATCGTTGAATTGTTCCCCAAATTTAGAAGGCCCAGCTATGTACGTGCCTGTTTCGCATTTTCTGCAAGGCATGTGTGAATGTTGAAATCATGTATGTGGGGCTGTGAGAAATCATACACTGTCTAACATAGATTTGAGCATGAATCTTACGGAAATTTCATCGACAAGAATCCCACAACCACATGTGATTTTGTATTCACTTACATACTATCCGTCGAGCAGAAAAATAGCAGAAATCGTTGACATAAGGATTAGTGCGAAACCTATGTTTCTTGGAGGACACGCAGGTATAGGTCATTCGGTTCCGGAATGGGACGAACTAAAGTTAGTTGTACGGACTCTTTAATATATGTCAGATTTGCAAGATGATAATGTATGCTAATAAAGTATAGTTGTTCTGTTTCTGTAGCAAGAAGTTTAACCCATTGAACAATGAACAACAAACAAACTAGGATGAGCGTATTTTAGCTATTCGGTTCACAGTGTGAACCATCATGCCCAGAGTTTTTCAACATGCTTCCAAAAATAAACTAAATATGTCTAGGGCTTTAACTGTTTACGTCAGACCGCTTCTTGAGTATTGTAGCACTGTTTGGAATCCATACCGTAAGACCTGAAAGACTGTTCCTTAGAATTGGATAGCCCGGAGATTCGCAGATTGCGTAGTGATCCGTGCATGATGTATCAGATATTGAGTGGTAGATGCGTTTTGCAGCAAGCCGACTTTTACTTTTTGTGAAAACAGCACGCGTGCTCAAAATTCAATGAAATGTGAATACACTCCTTTTTCGGCTTGATGTTCGTGGGTATGATTTATCTAATAGGTGGATTCACGTATGGAATTCCCCCTCCCTGAAGCTGCTGCAAGATCTCATAGTGTTGCTTCCCTCCGTGAAAAGTTGAAGAAAGTTGATCAACGGGGTATTTGCTAGGGGGCGTGTTCTAAGTGCATAATTTATTTAGCCTGCGCGCCTACCTTCGTCTTTTGCACTAATCTCGTATAAATGTACTTTAATTAATAATTTCTTTTGAATATCTTCCTTACAACTACTAATCTTTCGAAAAATCCCCATTAATTTAAATTCTGTGACTTCTATCTATTCTAGAATTAAGCCGTTTCACTGGCTGCAATAGCTCCATGATACATTAAAGCATACTGGTTGGAGCCACAATTTTAGACTCTGAGGTAATCTTTAACCCTGGTCTGAAAGATATTTGCCGAAGAAGAACATGTCGAATGCTTATTTATAATTGTATTGCATTGTATATTAATGTTTCTTTTCTTGTGTTCTTTTTTTTGCGACGAAAATAAAATATTTGTATTTGTATTTGTATTATTAAAAATTTTGATTCACATGTTTCGGGGGTCCGAAAAATGTTTGAAAATTGAGCGCTCATGTTGGAAAACCGATGTTTTTCCGCAGAAAGCCCATTATACATACTATGGCTAGACCACCGTTTTTTTCCCAGCGATTTGGTTGACATTATAGACCGAACTAAAAATTTTTTTCCACTTTTTGCGACTTTTTTCCACGTGTTTTGGAGGTCTAAAAACGTTTAAAATAGAGCGCCTGTGTTGAAAAATCAGTGTTTTTTAAGTGGAAAATTTTATGTATACATGCAATAGCGGTGTTTGATGCACTTTTTGTATAAAAATTTTGCTCTCTACAAGAAATATCACGATTAGTATACGTTTAAACTTGAATTTCCTTCCTTCAGTAAAGCATTTTAGCCAATCCTGAAGTCGTTTTTGACAATTAAAACTATAATTTATCAAATGGCGCGAGCGCCAGAAAATTTTGAAATTTTAGCTCTCTAAATCATTTTTACATTACAAAACCTAAGCAGAAGGTAAGGATTTTCAATCGTAGTGGAGTTCTAGGACCAGATTATGGATAAAAATGCTGCAATTGGCGGCGCGCGGCTTAAGCATCAATAAGTAAGAATTAAATCAAAATTTTTGTAGTTTAACTTCTCTAAAACGCATTTTTGCATTACAAAAACTAACTGAATCCGTGCAGAAGATAAGGATTTTCAATCGCAGTAAAGTTCTAGATCAAATTGTCGATAAAAATGCCGCAGTTGACGCGGCACGGCTTAAAGATTAATAACAAAAAAGAATTAAATCAATTCGGTGCGAAGCGCCGAAAAATTTTGCAGTTTCACTTCTCTAAAACGCATTTTTGCATTACAAAAACTAACTGAATCCGTGCAGAAGATTAGGATTTTCAGTCGTAGTGCAGTTCTAGACCAGATTGTCGATAAAAATGCTGCAATTGGCGCGGCGCGGCTTAAAGATTAATAATAAGTAAAAATTAAATCCATTCGGCGCGAAGCGCGAAAAAGTTTTGAAGTTTTAATTCTCTAAAACGCATTTTAACATTACAAAAATTTTCCACAAATGCCAACCAAGCCCGAAAATTTTTTCCATTTCCCAAAATTTTGGTGTAAAACTTCAAAAATTTTCGGCGTTTCGCGCCGCATTGATTTAATTCTTACTTGTTATTAATCTTTAAGCTGCGCCGCGCCAATTGCAGCATTTTTATCGACAATCTGGTCTAGAACTTTACTACGATTGAAAATCCTTATCTTCTGCAAGGATTTGGTTAGTTTTTTAATGCAAAAAATGCGTTTTAGAGAGCTGAAATTTCAAAGTTTTCTGGCGCTTCGCGCCATTTGATGAATTTTAGTTTTTATTGTCAAAAGCGACTTCAGAATTGGCTAATGCTTTACTGAAGGAAGGAAATCAAGTTTTAACAGAAATGACTTATACTGATCCTGACATTTCTAGTAAGAGCGCAAAATTTGTATACAAAAAGTTCATCAAACACCGCTATTTTATGTGTACATAGGATTTTCTACTAAAAAACTGATTTTTCAACACGGGCGCCCTAATTTTAACGTTTTTAGACCTCCAAAAATCGTGGGAAAAGGGTGGAAAAAGTGGAACAAAATTTGCGTCTGATCTATAATGTCAACCAAATCGCTGGGAAAAAACGGTGAGACCCAAAGATGAGCTTTTGAACATTTTATTATTGTAAATTTAAGGTAATGCAATGAATATAATGATGGTGGTAAGATTCGATCTCAAAACTGCATTCCAGATTTTCACTGGTGCACTTTAGCCGATTAGCTGGTTCACATATGTATTTAGATAGTCGTGTATAAATACGTATACAACAAGTAGTATTCGGTGAAAGCTGCTACCTAACTGGTTCGAATTGAGTCAAGTCGAGAAGAAATAAGGCAATGCTCGAATTGTTTCCATATATTCATGTGACTGACTGACCAAAATGTTGGTGCCAGGGTTTAAAATAAGCCTAAGTGATGGGTGCGACTCGCGTTGCTCGCTTTGCTCGCTCCGCCATTGCATCCCATTACTCAGGCTTAATTTTAACGCTGGCACCAACGTTTTAGTCAGTCCATGATACTAAGCCTAAGCCTAATAAGCAGTTAAACCAATGCAAAATATTATGAATACCTTGCGTTCTTTATCAAAATGAACCACCGTTAGTCGATTGGTTAAGGTTCTGGGTTTTGAAGCAAGAGGTAAACGTTTCTAAACTGGTTGGCAGCGACTTTCTTCCGCTTCATCGTATGCTACAAACTGCATACATACGCCTTTTCAATATTACTATCTTAATACATATGTGAACCTACTACACGAATGCCCATTTCTTATTATACGCTCCTCGAGGACGAATATTACCATGGTAATATTCGTCGTCGAGGGCGGATAATTTTATTATCGCCCCCGAGGGGCGGATGTTACCATAGAAATATTCGCCCTCAAGGGCGGACATTAGAAAATTTATCCGCCCCTGAGGGCGGATAAGCGATGCCACCAAAGAATAAAAACTCAATAATTTATCTAAATCGCGCGGAGCGCCAGAAAATTTGAAATTTTATCCGTCTGAAAGACATTTTCGCAGTAAAATTGCTGCAATCGGTGCGGCGCGGCCTAAACATCAATAGTAAATAATTAAATCAAATCAATCTGTGAGCGCCGGAAGCTCTAAAACGCATTTTTGCATTACAAAAATAGCTGACATTCTTTCAGAAGATGATAATTTTCAATTATAGTAAAGTTCTAGAGCAAGTTGTCGATGTAAGTGGTTCTGCAATGGTGCAGTGCATAAATGCCGTCTTCTAGAACGCATTTTGCATTACCTGCGAAAATTTTCCACAATAAGAACCGAGCCCAGAATTTTTTCACATCTCGAAATTTCGTTCACTAAAAGCCCTACTAAATGTGAGAAAAACGGTGATAGCGTTCAGCAGTCACGTTTTCTCCGCTTTTCGATCTATTCGTCAACTTAAATTTTGAAAAATGAAAAAAAATTTTGGGCTTGGCTGGCATTTGTGGAAAATTTTAGTAATGCCAAACTGTCACCTGCGCTTGAATCCGCTCTTTCTTCTTAACTTTCCTCATCTATGTTTAACGTATTTGTAGATGGCCAACATTAAAAAGCCGAGACAATTCGATTTGAATGAAATGTTAGCCACTTCAATGCTATTAGCACAGGAAAGATGCAAGAAGGATTCTGCTGAAATTAAAGGCAAGGAAAAATCGAACGATACGCAGGTAGAAGCCGATGCTCGCGATCTGAGCGAAGACGATGACGATTTTATCGGCCCCCCTATACCACAAACAATAAACAAGCAGTCAGAAGAATCGGTAAATGCAGTTGTAGATTCAGGAAACGAGGACGAAGACGCTGAATCTGAAGAAGATGAGGATATTGATACCGTTAGTTAAATTTTCACACATTAGTCGTTTTTATTATTACTTATTATTCGTACTTCGTAGTCAAATCCGTAGTATTTGCAAGATTTTTCATACATCGATCAAGGTCGACTTAGAATTTGAATTTTGAGATTGAAGCATACATTTAAGGGCTCGATCTTCAGGGAGAGGAATCCCTCGTCCATTTTTAAGGGGAGTAAGTAAACTTCAATTTTTGACCAGAAGTGGCAAAAAACACCTTAAAATGGCCAAAACGCAAGTTTTCTCCAAAAATCGAGGTTCCAAAATTTTCTGACTTTGGGGATATAGGGGAACGACCGACTTTCGATGGAGATCCCTATCCCTTTGTTTTACATGTATGCCAAGCACGGTTTTTTGTATTCGCCAAAGATTTTTCCCGATGTACAAAAAGTTGTGGACCGTCTTTGTACATGTGCAAAGATTTTCGGTAAGACAAAAATTGCAAAAAAGGTTCAAAGTTCGCAAAAATTTTCGGCGCTTCGCGCCGAAAATGAGTGGTTGTGTGTTCACCTATATATCTTTGTAATGTCAGAAACTCGCATTTTGAAAGAAAAACTGTCAAATTTTTTTCGGCGCCTCGCGCCGTTTTGAGATAATTATTAGTGATTTTTTGCTCTCAGAAACCCAGAAATTAGCTAAAATACACTACCAAACGTCACTAAGATCGCTACTGTACCATATTATAGTAACCGAAAATTTGTTGTTGCACAAAATGTACAAAGACTTTAGGAACTATATTTGTACATGTACAAACGGACCTTGTACAAAAAACACTGATGCCAAGTCATTTTTGGAGATGAATAATAGCTACGACCGAGAATCAAAAGTACAAACAGTTTTCATCTTAAAAATTTAAAGGGCAAAATTTCCGAATACCTGCTCATTAATGAAAAGGTTAAGAAGTAACTTCGGCGAAAATTTTGGTTCGGAATAGAATATAATTTACAATAAAATTTTATTATAATTCAATGAAATGTGAATTTTTGTAACCTCTTAAATTTACACAAAATTGAATTGTGAAGTTAAATACCAAATTTCATTCTATTTCGAAATATAATGTTGGGTATGATGAAATTTACGCAAAGGGGAGGATTAAATGGATGGTTAAGTTGTGAGGATTTTTTATTACCTAATTCTTGTTAGCTCTGAATTCGGATTATTTCTGTTAAAAGGTAATATGCCTTCGATCAGGCTTTGTAGGTTTGTTTTCTTACTGTTTCTTTTATTTTATTATGTTTATTTTCCTAATTTATTCGCTTCCACAAGTAATATACGATGAGCGTGAGTGACCTGATATACTTCTAAGCAGTGTTTTTTGTATTCGGCAAGATTTTTACCGATGTACAAAGACTTTTGGGGATCGTCTTTGTACATGTACAAAAAGATTTTTGGGAAGACAAAAACTGCAAAAAAGGTATATGAAATTCGCAATAGTTTTCGGCGCGAAGTGAGTAATTATGTTTTTATGTATCTTTATAATGTCAGCAATTTTGCATTTTGAAAGGAAAAATGTCAAAGTTTTTCCGCCGTTTTGAGACGATTATTGAGTGATTTTTGCCCTCAGAAACCCAGAAATTAGCTAAAATACACTATCAAAGGTCGAACAACTTTTTTTCTGCCATATTAAAATCGCTACTGTACCATATTATAGTACCTAAAATTTGTGACTTTTTTGTTAAAAAAATTTTTTGTGACAAAAAACACTGCTTCTAAGCGACATGTAGACAAACATAGCTCATTATGCAAGTTATAATGATCAATTCAAGGAAAGATTTTTTAAACCATTTCTTAACGGATTTTACTCATGCATTCATTTACCTGCTGAAAGACATGTAAAAGGGGATGGGGGCCCCACTCAAAAAGTTAGTTGCTCCCACATTTCCCCAAAGTTAGAAAAATTTTGACCTTTCTCCCGTTTATTCAAAAAATTGTGTTTTTTGTCTATTTTTAGGCGTTTTTGGCCGTTTTTGACCAAAAATTGAAGGTCACTAACCCTTCCTCCCCCTAAAAATGGTTGGGTACCCTTACCGAAATTTCGAAGCTTTACATGTCTGTCTGCTTCCTTGATCTAAGTCTTCTATTATCTTACCACCATATTATTTATTTCATTGCTGTGTAGGAGAAAAAAGAGTTGAAGGAAATAAAAGAAAGAATTGATTAAGTGAAAAAAATTCGAAGGAATTCTGAACATTTTATGTATGTACGAGATAGTAGAATTTGACCTTTAAATCATTTTAAGGCATAAAGACTGATTTCTGTGCGATTTTTCTTCGCACAATGTTCTTATTTTGCATGACGCTAGGCCAGCTTCGTCAATGTACAAAAAAATCAATCTTAATTTCACATTGCTTGCATTTCAGCTCATTGAATCCGTTATACCATTGTCGCATGAAGCGATCTTAGAACACGGTTGTAAGCCAGTAAGTATTGTGTTTCTTGTTTTTTTTAAATTGATTACTCGATGTTGCACTAATACTCTTCCTTGTAAAGACATTTTGACTTAATAGCTGAATTATTCTGTTCTATGAGACTACATGTATGTAGGTACCAGACGTGCACAGCATGGAAAGTTTGAAGGGAGTGACCTTTTAAAGGACCTTAATGGGCTCTAAAATAGCGTATACGCGTCAAAAATATCATTTTTCGGCATTTGTGATGATGCTCTGTCTTTTCTAGAGCATAAAAACATCAAAAAATTTCGAAAAAATGAAAAACTCGAATCAATTGAATAGAATGCAGTCCAAAAATGAGTATATGGCGCGAAGCGCCGAAAATCAAGCACTCATTTGAGCAATTACATCACAAAAAACGCCTAAAACAGCACATTTTCCACGAATTTTCAGAAAATTTTCGGAAAATCAAGAATTCTGGAGAGGGGGAGGGGTGAAAAATTTGTTGGCACGAATATTCATCGCAGTTTTTCTATTTTCTTCCAAAATGAATTTCATTAATTCAAAATTTTTCGGAATAGATTTAAGGTTCGTTTCGTTTTTTTGCGGGCTCTTTGCATACGCATTAATTTCGGCTTTTAAGGTATTCTGCGATAGCCTGCGACCGAAATGGCGCCAGATGGTCCTCGGGCGGTTTCGACTACAATGTAAAGTTATGGGATTTCGGAGGCATGGACTCTGGGCCTAAAACCATTCCGATCATTGCAGCCTTGTGAATGGTGATACATTTCGAAAAAATTAAATTATATTAAAATCAGAGCATTAGATTTTATTAAAATCAAATAAATAATTATAATAAATTAATTTAGAAATAAATTATTTCATAATATTACGTATATTAAGCTTATCGTATTACTCACTCCTTGCGCCTCGTGAATTTTGAAGCGATATAACCTAGCCATTCTCGCACTTACTCGGCAAATATTTTTCGACTGTGCAATGATTTTTCGGGTACTGTCTTTGTGCATTGTACAGGCACTGTCTCTGAGGGGAAATGGAGGGGCTCGGACCCCCAGAAATTCAGAAAAAATCGGAAAAATAGGACTTTTTAAACGTTATTTTGTGCTATTTTTGGCCTTTTAGGGCTTAGCCCCCTTAACAATTGATGTTGGTCCCCCAAAAGTGGGACGGCCAGCTACGTGCCTGTGCATGTATATATAGGTTTTATTCGGGATCTGAATAGTGAAGAATGTCAGAAATTCTTGGAAATTTTTTTATTTATAAAACTTATTTTCAACTTTCTATCTCGTTTGCCTTTGTAAAGCCGAAATTGGAGTTTGAAAGAACGGAACTTTCTAAATTTTTCTGATTTCGCGCCGTTGTTTATTTTTTACTCTTTTCCAAGGTACTGAGCTTAAAACCGTTAATTCGCCGGAATGTCTTGAGTGCTTCACGCCACTTTCAGTAATTTAACTTGGTTTACTCCTGAATATCGTGGCATGGGAGTTCTGGAGGAGAGGGGGGCGGCTGGAATTTTACAACTACTTTTTTCGGGCCCGAAAAATCGTGGGTTCGCGTCAAAAACGTCGTTTTTCGGCGTTTCTGACGGTGTTCTATCTTTCTAAAGCATAAAAACAAAAAGTTTCGAAAAAATCAAAAGAAGTCGAACAAATCGGACAAAATATAGCGGCGCTTAGTGTCGAAAATTTGGCACTTTTGAGCAAATGGATACTGCATTGCTAAAAACGCCAGAAAAACACGTTTCCTGGCCAATTTTCAGGAATTTTTTGAAACTTTTAAAAATTGCAAATTTTTTCTTTGTGGGGGAGGGAAATTTTGCGAATTTTGCTCAGAGTAATGCAATATGTCGTTTAAGAGAACTCGATGAGCTGAGAACCCCTTAAACCCCTCCAAGATCATGTATGGGTGACACTTGAGGCATTTTCAGGTTTCAGTAATTCATAAAGACGCAGATAATGGGGCATCAGCTCGCTGACAGCCAACTTTGGGTGGGGGATCCCCTCTCTTACATGCATTGCAGGCGCGTATCTCTGGGGCATTTGGGGGGGGTGCGGTGCGGACCCCCCAAAAGTCAGAAAAATCGGAAAAATACGTTATTCTGTGTTATTTTTGGCCTTTTTGGGTCAAGTCCTCCCAAAAATTTGGTGTTGCCCCCCGAAATAGGACGGCCAGCTGCGCGCCTGCATGTATGTATGGTGCTGATACATGGGTCGAGTATGAGCGTATATTGATTTTCCAGTAGAGGTAGAATTAAGTCACTTCCGGCTTTACACTCGACACTTTACATTCGGCTTGGAAATTTTGAATCATATTTACTATTTAGTCACGTGATCAAATCGCTGTCGTACAGTTGTACGGGTGATGCATTATTGGTCGGGGCTGGCAATTGTCAGGCTAAAATATTGGACCGGGATGGCAAGGAATTAGCGGAATGCAGCAAGGGAGATATGTATTTAGTTGACCCGGCCTCGACCAAGGTCATACATCGGCCCTAAATTGTGCATCGTTTCATCCTTATATTAAGGACGAATTTATGACCTGCTCTGATGACGGGTGAGCCTTCTGGAAAATTTTTATCTTCTGATTTTATCAATAATTTTAAAACTGTTCAACGTTTACTGTTTTGACATTTTTTTAACTTCTCGTTTTTTAAGTAGTCTTCAGCGACTAAAAGTAAGTTTTTGAAGAGTATCGATTGATGCTCGTATTTATGTAAAATCGGAAATGCTTAAACATGTCGACGTAAGATTAAATAAATTTGTTCTATACAAAAGGTTTTAAAATTATATAAAAATTTGTTGCTGAACGTTGTTCGAGAAACTGTTTTTCGCTGATTTTCGTATTTTTTCATTTAATAATGTATGAATTCTATTGGAAATATGATTTTTAGGGCCATATTTTAATTTATTGTTTGAAATTAATATTTATGATTGTTGTTTCCTAAACTAATATTTTCGTACCATACATGTAAGGGCTCGAAATTTAGGCTGGGGATCCCCAAAAATCTTTAGGAGTGTAAGGGGGGGGTAAATTGACCTCAAATTTCTGGCCAAAAACAGACAAAAAACACATAAAAAACGGCCACAAAATTCAATTTTTCAAAAAATCGGGGAGGGTATGGCGGTCAAAAACTTTCTGGCTTTGGGGGATAGGGACGACCAATCTTGGGTGGGAAAACCCCATCCCTATTGTTGTAAGTTTATTTTTTATTGTTATATATTTTTTATATGTATATTTTTATATGTATATTTTTCATATATAATCTTACATCTCACTAGTGGTTAATTTCTTCGGTCATTATCGAAAATGCGTCAGTATTTAGAAGCTTGAAAAATTTTGCGCTCTTGTTGATTAACTATTTCTGAACAATTTCCCTAAGTTTTCTGTGCATTTTAAGCAATTTCGAATTTGGACGGTTTCAAACATTTGTGCATTCTTTTAAGATTTGGTCAAAAACGGTCAAAAAAACGCCTAAAAACGAAAGCCGAAAAATTCGATTTTTTTCCAAAAATCGGGGAGAGAAGTCGAAAATTTTCTGGCTTCGTGTGGATGGGGGCGTCTGACTTTAGGTGTTGGGATCCCCCATTCCGCTCTCTTACATGCATGCTTTTATCTGAATCATCCTGAATGCTCTATTCGGCTCTATAATTTGTTTCGGACTCTTAAAATTTCTCCTTTGGAAATAGTCACGCGTTTTTAGAGCGCTACAGACACGTAGCCGGCCGTCCTATTTTGGGGGGGACCAACAGCAATTTTGGGGGGACCAACAAAAATTTTTTGGGGGCACTAAGGCCAAAAATGGCACAACATACCGTTTGAAAAGTCATATTTTCGATTTTCTGGATTTTGGGGGGTCGGTCCCCCATCCCCCAAACTATACGTTCCTGGAGCCGCTAGTGCCTATTTATTAATTAGGATTCCAAGAAAAGCTCGATTTTTGATATAAAATTGAAAAATTTACAGGACTTCGAATACAAATGTGAAAAAAATAGTGAAAGTCATTTGCTAAAATTTGTATGGTTTAGAGAGACTTTGTTTAGGGTAATCAATTACTCTATTAATCCGCGTTAATTGCGTGGCACAAGGGCTTGAATGCTAAGAAACATTCTCATTTCAAATTCAGGTCAAAATCGCATTAAGTGGATTTTTTCAGAAAATTACCTATGAATTGTGTTGAGTTACGTATGCATTCTAATTTTTGTACGATTTTCGTTACTAAAAATATCTTCCTGTAGGCTATGTTCCCACTTAAATTTCTGGAAATAATTGCCTACTCTGTTAGGCTCTGATCACGTTTGTAATTTGCCAAAATATTCGGAAACCCAAGATTATAATTATCACGCCTATGTAGATGGCTTAAAATTTTGGGAGGGGTAGTCGGCCATTTTTGGGGAAGTCTTATCGACTTTCGATTTTTGTCTACAAATGACAAAAACACCTGAAAATTGCACCAAAAAAAACAAACTTTCGCTAAAAATGAGCGAGTGAAGGTGAAAAACTTCTGACTCAGCGAAATTGGGGGACGACCAGCTTTGGGTGGGGGGTCGTCTAAACCTCCCTGCTTAATTCTCTACCAACATGAACTTTTAATCTGAGTTATCCGCTCACAGAAAGTTTAACGAAGCCGGGAAAATTTTTAAATAAAGGCTTCGAAAAATACAGGCACGTGTCTCTGGGGGAGTCGGGGGGGGGGTTTGGACCCCCCGAAAATTCAGAAAAATCGGGAAAAATAGGATTCTTTAAACGTTATTTTTGTGCTATTTTTTGGCCGTTTTGGGCTTATTCCCCCCAAAAAAAATGGTGTTGGTCCCCCCCCACAAATGGGACGGCCAGCTACGTGCCTGGAAAAATACAGTGCAAAGAGCAGAAGAAAGCAAGCGCTATCCGTTCAGCTTACATTTACTCGGTTATGTCGGGATGCTTCAGAATGCTATAATTGCGTACGTTACGTAGTTCAGATGTCAAGATTTTTCAATTATTCTCAGTCTCGCATAAACTCGTTTTTTTCTAATTCCTATCACGAAGATTTAGTGTTGATTTTAACGTTTTCTGTTTATTGCCATCTTTTGCTAATACCTTTATAATTTTGATTATCGGCTTATCACTACGATGAGCTTGATTATCCATTACTGCACTTGTCAATTTGGAACATCGTTCATTGATCAGGCACGTAGCTGGCCGTCCTATCTTGGGGGGGTGGGACCAGCACCAATTTCGGGGGACTTAGCCCAAAATGGCCAAAAATAGCACAAAATAACGTTTAAAAAGTCCTATTTTCGATTTTCTGAATTTCTTGGGGGTCCGAAGCCCACCCCCCATTCGCTTCCATTGAGACCGTGCCTGTCGGCCCGATCTGTCGATATATTGATTATTATAAATAGGACCGTCCGACTTTGGAACGTCGAAACGGCCAAGAAAAAGCATCATTCTATAATAAAGACGAAAAATAAGCAAGGTATCCGGACCTCTCCCTCCACATGTGCTTATTCCAGAGATGGGAAGTACATAGCTGCCGGATGTAACGACGAGGTTCGGTTCAAATGTGGAATCATGGCAAATCTTATGTAGGTTGATGCTTCCAATTTATTTGAGATACTCTCCGACCATACCTGGGCGTGGGGGGTGTGTTGGGGGTAATGCAACCGCAGAAACCGCATACTCCCCAGAATTCAATTTTTGAATTTTTTTGGTTTCTTCGCAAGTTTTTGATGCCAATGGATGGTGCATCGATGAGAAACGTAGAAAAATGGCGTTTTTCGCACATGCCACTATTTTTAAGGCCATTCTTTTGACCGTTGAAAAAATCTTGCACTCCCGCCCCCAGAACTTTGGTGCCGCCTACCTATGCTCTCCGACCCAGCAATCTTTATTGACTTGTTTCTTCGCTTTTTAAATGGATTTTGACGTTAGCTGGGCTTTTTGCCTGAATTTTTGCTCAAATTTTGGTATTAATGTCCGTTATGCTTTACTTAGCATTTTCATTTTTTTTCGTTTTTTCAATGTTTTTGCTTAGGTACTGTATCTCTGTGTCGTATTCATTGTTTAGTTTTAGGACAAAATCCTGTTTCGGAATTCAGATACCTATCTGAATGGGCTTGTCGCTAATTCCTTACACGCAAGAGGGGGTTGGGGGATTCGTTCCACTCCAAAGTCGGCCGTCGCTTGATCCCCCAGAAACCAGAAAAGTTTTGACCCCCCGATTTTTGGAAGAAAGTTGAATTTTTTCGGCCATTCTTAGATGTTTTTTGACAAGTTTTGGCCGAAAATTGGAGGTCGTTCCCCTTCTCCCCTCCAATTGGCCGGGGACCCCCTCCCAAAATTTCGAGCCGTTACATGTATGCGTACATGATCTTGGGGGAGGGGAACTTCCCAACCCCAAGATTATGTATGCATATATACATGATCTTGGGTGGAGAGTCAGGGGCTCCACTAGAAACATTTTCGCTTCCCTTCCCGCCAAAAGATTTTCTCGCTTCACCCCGCTCCCGTATTCGGCGATTTTTTGAAAGTTCCCAAAAATTTTCTAAAAATTTGTCCGAAAAGATGCTTTTAAGCGTTTTTAGCTATCTATTTGCTCGAAAGTGCGAAATTTTCGGCACTTCGCGCCATTATACTCATGTTTTGACTATATTTTGTTCAATTTATTCCGAGTTTTTGATTTTTTCAGAAGTTTTCTATATGTTTTATGCTCTAGAAAGATAGAGCATCGTCAGAAACGCTGAAAAATGATGTCTTTTTGACGCGTACCTACCATTTTTGGACCCAAAAAGGCACTTTGTAATTTAACCCCTCCAGAATTTTTATGCTGTGCATGTATGCATGTATATATGGCTAATTCCCTCATTGGTCAACATAATATACACATGCCTGGACAGATAAAGAATGGTTAATTTTGAATGTCTTTTGGTCATCTGAATCGCAAGTTTTCAAACTTTTGTGCTGTAGACTAATAGCAGTTTTGATCACTTGCATTGATTCGGCACCTGGAAAACACTTATTATTTATTTTTCACGGCGATTACCATTTCAAATTGCCTGAAAAATACTCATTATTGGTCCAAAACGGCGTAAATAAAATCTACATATGTTAATTCTTAGTTTCTAATCAGTTCCAAGCACTTTTACTGATAAATTTTCGTTTCATCCTTTTTTTGGCCGTCATTTTGTCCTGCAGACTCCAAGGTTTATTTTTTTAATATTCGGCTAAGATTTTTCCGGATCTACCGAGACTTTTCAGGGCCGTCTTTGTACACGAGCAAGAATTTTTCGTGAATAAAAACCAGTAAGAATATCAGCAACTTTCTCAGGCGTCAGAATAAGATATCAATTGTTATTTATCTTTGCGAAGCTCCAGCATTAGAAAGCTTAGTTTGAATTAGCCGAAATATTTCAGTGCTTATCAAGTCCACACTAATTTAGGGATTTAAGACATTGTTGTCTTGTCTATTATGTACATAAGTCTGAACTTGAACTGTATTTGAACGACATGGGAAAGATGAGAAAATAGTTTTGAACTACTTTGGCAATCATCCGTTTTGTTTGTCATTAGAGAGTTTCAGAATTTTGTTTTAGGCAGTGTAAACAGAATATTTTGGGGATTTTTCGCAAATTTAGCGTTTTGCCGAACTATCTGTCAGTAAGAACACAGAAAATCTGCATCAGAACACTGAAAATGGACGAATTTTTTCGACGCTTTGCGCTATGTTGATGAATTTTTGTTATTTGTACTGCCGGATCGGAGAGGGACCATACCTGGGCGTTGGGGGTTTGGGGGTATGCGCCCCCAGAAATCTTAGCACCCCTCGGAAACCGAAATACCCCCCTAGAATTCAATTTTTGAAATTTTTTGTTTGTTTTCGCAATTTTTTGATGCCAATGGATAGGGCTCGATGAGAAACTGTGAAAAATCGTGTTTTTTCGCCACACTAGTTACCACCATCTTTAAGGGCATTTTTTAGACTTTTGAAAATCTTGCACCCCTCAGAATTTCGGTTGCCGCGCACCTATGAGAGGACCCATAAAGTGCCACCGTACACTACCATAGGTGAAAAATGTATTTACATATATACATAGTACTCAGAGCGCATACTGTACCATATTGTTTTGCATTAGCATTTACTATGTATGTACAGAATGTAAAAAGACTTGCGTACCGTCTGTGTACATGTACAAACGGACCTCCTCCAAAATGAGAAACGTGTCTAGACCAGCGTGCACAGCAGGGAAATTCTGTGGGAGGTGAAATTTTAAAGTGCTTTTTTGGGCTCAAAAAAAATGGTGGATACGCGTCAAAAACATCATTTTTTGGCGTTTTCTGACGGTGCTCTACCTCTCTGAAGCATGAAAACACGAAGAAATTTCTAAAAAGTGAAAAATTTTGAACAAATTCAGCAAAGTGTACTCTAAAAGTGACGTATAGGCGCGAAGCGCCCAAAATGTGACGCTTTGAGCAATAAGACAGATGAAAACGCTTAAAAAACAGCACTCTTCTACGACTTTTCGGAAACTCTTAGAAAATCGCGAATTCTCTGGAGGGAGTGATGAAACCCCCTCCCAAACGTCCACAAGATCCGTTTGGTCCATAGATGCACAAGTTCAGGTTGGCCAGAGAGGGGTAAAATCGAGACTTTTGGGCTTGGGGGGGGGTAATATCATGGATTCTTGTACAATAGCGAATTGGGTTTTTGGCTATTTTTGTGCAAAAATCGCATGAAAATGCACAATTTTTGGCTCAAACTGCTCGGACACGACAGTTACCTAATTTTTGAATCCCTAGCGGGGGGAGAGCGCAAATACCCCCTCTCCTCTCCCTATGTGCATGCATGGTATGGTCTAGGCCATAACTCCACGTGCATGTCTGGTGGTGGTTCGTATTATTCCCTCCCGTAGCTCGTTGCAGACCTTTACACACTCGATGCGTCACATTTAGACCAGTGTTTTTTCGTATAAGCTCGTTTGTACATGTACAATGATGGTCCCAAAGTCTTTTATACGTTTCGCAAACGCAGATTTTTGCGATTTTAGTGTGAGTAGAAACGGGGTTTTTCGATCTTTGGTAGTGTATTTTAGCTAATTTCTGGGTTTCTGACATAATAATTACTAAAAAATTGTCTCAAAACGGCGCGGAGCGCCGAAAAAGTAGACATTTTTTCCATGCTAAATGCAAGTTCCGCCATTTTAAAGATATATATAGGACAAACAATACTCATTTCGGCGCGAAGCGCAAATTCTTGGAATTTTACACCTTCTACAGTGTTAGTCGTCCCAAAACACTTTGTACATCGGAAAAAATCTTTGCTGAATACAAAAAAATGTGCTAGAGACATTCTAAAATTTTAATTATTATTTTTAATTTCATTCAATCATTTGGCCCAGATTTAATTACGCGACGATTTGCTGTGCTTAATTCTTCCATATTTTTATATCATTCAGGTGAGCACGGCTTTATTATGCAGAACAGCGCATGCGAGTGGCAGTGACATTTCCTCTCTATCATTTTCGTACGATAATAATTATTGCTTATCAAGAAGTTGGTAAAGTTTTTTATTATTTTTTTGATTTCGTACGCTTTTTGTTTCTACTTATGTATTTAGGTATGTATATTAGTGATATTTGAATGTTTTTCCCACAGAATTTGACCCTCTCCTGTATTGAATTGGATACAAATCGATTTTCATTCGTTTTTCGATTTTTTTAAGTGGAATTAAATAAAGATATTAAAAACTTAATAGAACGTAGCGACGCGTGCTTGCTGACATTGCAGCTCGTAATGCCTAATGAATATTTGTACCGTAAAAAGTGGCTCATTTTGTTGATCGATGAAGGATAATTTTTTTGAAAGGTGATTTTTTGATCCTTGACATTTCAATGATTAATGAAATAAATTCGATTTTCCACTCATGAAATTGTAGAATTTGTAAGTTTCTAATGTCACAATGTTTCGGATTCACGAAGTGTTATAAATTATGTTATCTTGTTAGTCCGTACGATTCGTATTTTAGTACAGTGTTACGGCTCGATAAGTTGCAAATCGAACATGCGGTCTTCTTCAGAATTTTTTGAAGTTTTTTCTTGTCTTTTTCCGGTTAAAAAATAAGAAGAATCATATTTTTTGCTGAAGATTTGGAAAATTGGGAAGAAAAAGCTAAAAGAATATATGCTTCATCAAAAAAATTTTGTGGGGGTGAAAAAATGGGAAAACTGCGATTTTTATGTTGATTTAATTTAATTTTTTTCTTTCACTATTCTCCGCTTCCTTCGATCTTTTTGCCCGAAGGGTCATCCCATTGTCCATTGACCATATGCAGGGTGGGCCAAAAAAAGGCTTACATTCCGATTCAACAGGGCATTACTTCGGCTGATGTGAACATGAGACGTTAGTACTGGCAACATTAGATAGATAAAAGTGTCTTCTTTCGAATCGTGTAAAGAATTTTGGCCAGCCTCCGGCGTTTCGTGCACTACGGCGATTTGTTTACACCTCACACGTTGATATTTTTCTAACCACAGTGTTTCCACATTGTATCACATAACTGTGTATGTAGGAATCCTTTTTTGACCTGTTTGACTATAAATACCGTCACAAAAATTAGGTAGCACATTTTTGAACCCTAGAGTAGATACGCTTCCTACTGAGTGCAAAAATTTCAGGATATCGTGAAATAGGATGCAAATAGATAGCAGGACCAATGACGCTTTTAGCCTTTAAACAATATTAAAGTAGGGCGTAAACTAATTGCCGTAGCGCTCGAAGCACTGATATCTAGCGAAAACTTTTACACGATTCAAAAGAAGACTTGCTTTTTTATCTATCTAATGTTGCCAGTTCTAAAGTCTCATGTTAACATTAGCTTAAGTTATGACCTGTTGAATTGGAATGTAACCTTTTTGGCCACCTGTATGTCCTGCTATTAATTTTTTATGTCAATATTTTTTATATTGTTTTTTTAGTTTGTATTTTTTATGTACGTCAAGCTTTCGAAATTTCTATCTTTTCTATTCGTTTATACCGTTGAGGGCAGGCTGATACGAGACATACACAGCTTGGGATTTGTGGGAGACGGTTAAATTTTAAAGTGCCTTTTTCGGGTTTCAAAAATGGCGGATACGCGTGAAAATAATCGTTTTCTGGCGTTTCTGACGATTCTCTCATCTTTCTAGGGCATAGAAAAGCGAAAAAAATTCGGAAAAAAATCAAAAACTTAAAGAAATAGAGAAAACATAGCCTAAAATGATTGTTGGGCGGCCGAAAATTTGACACTTTTTGAGCAAACGGATGGCTAAAATGGCCTAAAACAGCACCTTTTCTATAATTTTTTTGTAAACTTGGAGAAAATCGCGTATTACGGGAGCGGATAAAAACTTTTTTAGGGAGGAAATCCCTCCAATCACTTAAGATGATGTATGGCTCATGCCGATTATCGGTTTTTTGAGGAGCTTTACGCTGTGCTGTTCTTAAGAGTTTGAAAGTATAAAGCTTGAAGTTTAAGATGATGAATCGATATTGCGTAGCCCGATATACTCGTATTAAAAAAATTAACCGGCAAAAAATGGACATTTGACTGGAAACTGACTAAGAACCAGTGTTTTTTGTACAATGTCCGTCTGTACGTGTGCAAAAGATGGTCCCCAAAAGTCTTTGTACATTTTGTACATGCAAATCTTTCTGTGCTTTAATATGGTACAGTAACGATTTTAGTGTTGTAAAACAGGGTTTTCGATCTTTGGTAGTGTATTTTAGCTTATTTCTGGGGTTCTGACGCTCCAAAAATTACCTGAAATTGTCTCAAAAACGGCGCGAAGCGCGAAAAAAAAGTTGTCATTTTTCCATTCTTAATGCAAATTCTGGCATTTTAAAGATATGTAGAACAAACAATTACTCATTTCGGCGCGGCGCCGAAAATTTTGGGAATTTTACACCTTTTCCACTTTTTTGTCTTCCCAGAATCTTCGTACATTTTTTACACACAAATTTTTGGTACTAAATATGGTACGGTAGCGAATTTAGTGTTGTTAAAATAGAAGTAATTCGACTTTTGGTAGTGTATTTTTAGCTAATTTTTCGGTCTCTAAGGGCAAAAATCACACAAGAATTGTCTTAAAACGGCGCGAAGCGCCGAAGGAATTTATTTTTTTTCCTTTTGGAATGCAATTTACTGCCATTATAAAGATATAGCACACACAATTACTCATTTCGGCGCGAAGCGCCGAAAATCTTCGCGGATTTTAGACGTTTTTTGCAATTTTTGTCTTCCCAAAAATCTTTGTATGATGTACAATGACGGCCCCGAGAAGTGCTTTGTACATCGGCAAAATATCTGTGCCGAGTACGAAAAAAAGCTTGCTGCTGAGGACGACTTGAAAAAAATTCAGAAAAAAATATTCATTCGATTTGTTTTGATTTATTTGTTTGGTTTATTAGCGATAATTTCAATTAATCCGTTAAAAACTGAATTTCTAGTTGACGACACGTTAAAATTGTGGGATATGCGAAAATTCGGAACTCCGGTTCACGTAAAAGATGGATTGGATACATTCTTTAATATGTAAGCGCTTATTCTTACCTAATTCTTATTTTTTTATTATTTTGTTTCTTTCAATATCGTTGCTCTGCTGTCATGATGAAATAGGCGTAGTTGTGTAAAGTAGCTTCGTTTGATAATTATGCTTAAATTAGGCTTTTACTGCCGGAGAATCGGGGCCAAATAAATTAAAGGCCAAAATCAAAATCAGGCCATTTTATGTTGGCATAAGATTTTTCATTTTTGTTTAAAATTTTAAAAATCCTCATTTCCCGGTCATCCGTATGTACAATTTTTCACTGAATAAATGAAAGGGATGTACATGATCTTGGGGGGTTTCACCCCCCACCCCCCCCCTCTCCCGGAAAAATTTTTTTTACCCCCTCCCCAAAAAATTTTTCACCAGAATCGGCGATTTTTTGAAAGTTCCCGAAAATTTCCTGAAAATTTGTAGAAAAGTTGCTTTTTGAAAGCGTTTTCAGCTCTAGCTATCTCTGCTTCTAAAGTGCCGAATGTTCGGCGCTTCGCGCCGTTATACTCGTGTTTTGACTATATTTTCCTCAATTTGTTCCGACCTTTCTGATTTTTATTTCCGAAATTTTTATGTTTTTATGCGCTCTAGAAAGGTAGAGCATCGTCAGAAACGCCGAAAACGATGTTTTTGACGCGTACCCATAATGTTTGGGCCCAAAAAAGACACTTCAAAATTTGAACCACCCCTAGAATTCCCATGCTGCGCATGTATGAAAAGGGCATTAATTTTTTGATAGAAAAAGCTGAATAACGTCGATTAGTTGTGTTAAAAATTCTAGGACTTGGGGCGATGCTTAACCGCTCTTGCATATTTGTTTACTTAGATTTTGTCAGCCCTCAGTAAAGCGGGTTAATACGCAGTGCAGGTAGTTGAAAATATGTAGTCCTGTGTTTGTTTTTCGTTTTGTGCATCTTCGCTCTAGTTGGAGGAGGGAAAATTATGGAGGAAATTTTCTTTTATCATCACATCCACAATTGGTACCCACATTTATTTTCTCCCACTTTTTCACGTGTCCTTAAATTGTCCCGATCCTCTTTACAGTAAATAATCCCCTCGAAAATCTGGTTCCATCGCGGGTTTCCGTGATCTACATTTGTCGCAAATTAGTCCCGTGCCAAAGTCTGGGGGGTGCCAGATTTTTCAAGAGATCAAAAAATGGCCTCAAAAAAATGGAGATATGGCAGAAAAAACACCATTTTCTCGAACGTTTCTCATCGAGCACTATCGTATTGGCATCAAAAAATTGCGAGAAAAACACAAAAAAAATTTCAAAAATTGAATTCTGGGGGTATTTTGGTTTCTAGGGAGGTGCTTACCCCAAACCCCCCTTCCCCACGCCCAGGTGTGCTCACCATTTATTCTCATGAAAAAGCATTGGCGGATCAAAATTTTCATCGGGAGTGCTAAAGGTACTCTAACTCGTCCTAAATGAGTCAAAAGTAGTCTTCAAAAACCTTTTTATGCGCAAGTAGCGTTTTTCGTCGTTTTTAGTCTCTTCCGATAAGACTCTTTTCCACTACGAAAAATTTGCACCTGTAAATGTTTAGTTTTTTTGGAATTTTTTATGCATTAAAAATTTTATATTTGCCAAAGTGTATAAGTAGGTATACGAATACGGTCCGATTTCAAAATGCATTTCATTGAATAAAATATGTGACCATGTTCTATGCGGATATTCAGCATGTACGAGACCGATTGACACTCGTATGTATAAATTCCTTTCAAGAATTAATATTTTCAAAATTAAAAAATGTAGCTAAATTATTAATTTATAATTTATTCTTGAATTTCTAAAAAATTATCACCGCAAAGGCTGTCTGTAGAGATAAAACATCTGTTGGTGAATTGTCTCATTATAATTTCTAAACAATCAGGGTGGCCCAAAAAGGCTGCACCCCGATTTTACATCATATTTTGGGCAATTATTGGCATGTAATGTTAAGACCAGCTGCATTAGATATGGCATCAAAAAATTGCGAAAAAAGAAAAAACGGATTTGAAAAAAGAGCGCAATAAATCTTGGCAAGAATTTTTAACACAGTTTAGCGAAAGATTTTTATCTGTCTAATGTCGCCAGTCTTATATTTGTATGTTCGGATCAGCCAAAGTTGTGACCTGATGCATCAGAATGTAGCCTTTGTAAGGCAC